>JAGDQP010007707.1:1646-66071 GCA_022664845.1 Lepisma saccharinum | reverse complement strand
GTATATATAAGTTTGTCCTGCGTCTCCTCCCTACAACTTCCGGTTCCTATTGTGAGAAACCTCAGAGAATCACATGATTCATTTCACCTCCTTTTTTACCCTATATGCCGGAACACTTAGATGTTTCATTGCAATATCTGGTGTAGCACCGTCATAACTTCCGTTCACATAAGAAATTGAAACCTTTCTCATGGCCCTATCCTCCATCAATGAACTATTAACCTCCGCACATGGTGCGTTTATCTCGCTGACTAAAATATAATATTACAATTTCCGTTCTCACGACACGTAGGTGGAATAACTGCCATGTGTTTCTATTTTTTTCCCACAGTTTTCCCCCTCGTTATTTTGCGGATATTGTCACTTACAACTTAACTCAATTACCAAATATTTTCTCGCCAACTCTTTCCCTGTATAGACTCGTGGCGAAGTATCGCATCTGGAAGTGAAAAGAAAATGCTTCCGTCTTCATCCTGTCCCCTGGATTACATTTCGCATCCATCAACTTTAAATGGTCGCGGTGCGTATTCTGTGTTACATAACCGCCCACCATATGTTAGAAGTCCCACAAGCACTCAAAACAAACCATTTTCTCCAGCTGTCATAGTCTAGAGCAAACATCACCACATTAAACAGCTTTTGTCTTTCTGCTCAACAATTAAGGACCCGTTTTTTTTTTTTTAATATTTAAACAATTAGTTAAAGATTGGGTTGTTGTCTTACTAATTGCAATATTTATGTGTAGAGATTAATACATTTTAAGCTATGATTTTTTTTAAAAAATAAATAAATACTCTTCAAAATTAAATGAATCTATTTTTCCACTGCCGGTCAGTGACACATCGTCATTTCTAAACGAAACATTGAGTGTCGTATGCAGATTTCTCAAAGACAATACATTGCTTCAAGCTCCATTATGAGACGCCTTGGTACAAGTGGTTAATTCCGGCAATATTCTATTTGTAATAAGTTGGATTTTTAAATATCTTTTACTTATCCATTGATATTTCATTGCTTTTTCTTGTTATCGAAGATTGTTGAGTCATATCGTATGTACTTTTTTAATTGAAATATTATTTCCTTCTCAGGCCACCAAAACTTTTCTCATGATGTTCTGAAAACGAGGGTGAGGTGTAAAGCAAGGGTAGGGGTGGAGCATGACCCCGAGGTGATTTCCGGGGCCAGTAAGGCCCTGGGAACGTATCAAAATTCAAATTTATAGAGCACAGCTGTTCAAATTTTGGTGGAAGGGGCTGGGAGAAAACTGATACCCACTACTGCGCTCTCATATACTGTCGCTTCATAAATTCTTGAAATGACGCGCCCTATTCTTTTCTTTTTAGTCATGCATAAACATTTATTTTCCTTTTTAGTACGAATTGTTTAAGAAAAGAATGTCTTTAAAAAGTTTTTTTTAGTTATTTCAATGGCGACTCGCTCGATTCGAGTCGAGTCGGTGCTCAGTACCAACTCGAGTCGAGTCGAGTCAGTGGTCACAACTGCTCGAGTCGAGTCGGCGCTCACTATGTGCTCGAGTCGAGTCGAGTCGGAGCTCACTATTTGCTCGAGTCGAGTCGGCGCTCATGTAGCTGCTCGAGTCGAGTCGAGTCGGTACTCAGAACTGCTCGAGTTGAGTCGAGTCGGTACTCAGAACTGCTCGAGTCGAATCGAGTCGGTACTTAGAACTGCTCGAGTCATTGCTCAGAGAGACTCACGCTGCGACTCGGTTACAATGAGTCGAGCTCGAGCGACGACTCAACTCAAGCGTTATACTCGAAGCTCGAGCCGAGCGGATTGACATCCCTAGTGCGCAAAGGCAGAGACCCTAGCCTTACAGAAGGTACCATACCGGCATTCGCCTGTTGAGACTGAGGAAAACCTCAGTCAGGAACTCAGGATGGCCGGCCGGAGCAGGGTTCATTCATAGTTTTCCTCACCATTGCAGACCATGACAAATCCAACTGTTTAAAAATCATCTCTGTCAGACTTGTAGTTACTAAAATTTAGGAGGGACACAAATGGAGAATACAAAGCGACTGGAAAGGACCTGCGAGTTTTAGGGTCAAAGTTATAGGTTATTCCAGGGTTTCAGGCCTTGTGACATTCAATAGTACTTCTGTTTACATGCCTCCTTTACTCACAGTTTTTCCAAGAATAAAAAGGCAGAACTTCTCTATAGATATACGTATCTGTTGCGGCTGCAGCCTATATTGGGCACATGAATATTGATAAACACAAGCAGTAAGATGTTCGTTAGTGAGAGTAAAATTAACGTTAGGATATATTTTTTTATATATAAATCAGAAAAAGAGAGTTTTCATATAACTTTAAACTAAATTAGATTTTTTTTCAGGAAACCACACAATAGACCTTGCAACTCTTCCACCCCATTCCAAATATGATGTTGCTATCCTGTTACAAAATTATCATATCTCACCTTCACTACATAAAATTTTTCAGGTATGTGCTGTTTTCTAAAACAGCATGTTTGCATTCGCGTCCGCACCTGTTGTAGAAGCTGAATAAAGAGGGGATTTGTGTAGTCCCCTCCCTTCTTTTTTCCCTCGGACTAAAAGCAAAGACAGGGGCGGGGCGCGGCTGGCTTACTCTCATCAAACCTTTGACAGGTGGACTGGAATAGCTATGTAAAAATACTATTTTTTTATTGGTGTATCAGATATGATTGCAATTAAAATTATTAGAATCGTTTCTTCACAAGGAATAAAACAAAAAAAAAGTTGGTCTTTCTAGCGTAAGTGGTTGCAAAGTTAGACATATTGTAATTTTGAGAAAAAAAAATAATTTTATTTATTTTTTAATAATTTATTTCTGAAAAACTAGGAGACTAATGCACGTTCTAAGTATTTCAACCCGTGCATAAACTTCTTATAATACTCCAAAACTTTTCTTTTCTATTAAAGATATCCAGTTCCTTAGAAAATGAAGATATTCGGTATCAATTTTCTGTCCATAAGCACCAATAGTAAACTTTATAGCTCTGGCAGAAGTAGAAGACCGTCTTAAGTGTTAACGCTAACGACCAAATAGTACGTAGGCCAAACCGTACTGGAAAACGTTAATCTAACGTTAAAACGTACAACAAGCTTTTCATTGGGCTAACAAGATTTTGCTATCTAGGACTTTCGCTCTACTTATAGTAATAATAATATAATGAAAATTCAGCAAATAGTGAATACCAGGAAATAGAATTTATATGGAATGGTTCCCGCTCGTGTTATCTTGATAATAATTAATGATACAAATCTGTTTCGTGGTGTACTGGAAAGAAATGCACCTATTTATATTCAGTTGTTGTCCTTTTACACTACAAAATGCACTCCTTCCTTCATCTTTGGGCAGGTCATGATCTCTAATTTCCTTCTTGTTATGCGCAGAGTTATTGTGATTACTCATAATTTATACACATATGTACAGTTTATGTGCGCACAATAGCATGTATAAGGTACAAAAAGTTCACTATAACAAAGAATCTGCACAATCCCCCCCCCTCCCCACAAAGACATAGCAGACAACACACGTGTCCAAACCATGACGTCATCACTTGAGCATCAGCGTACACAACGGGAATTGTATGCCTGATAGTACTCAAGCAACTTGGATGGGGTCATACAATATGGCTACCGTTAAACCGTAACTTTGGCTTCATGTGACGTCATGGGTGTGCTCTCTATTTTATTCCTAACTCTATGATTGTGGGGATTATATAAAAAACAGGGACATCATTGTTTGCTGGTTTTAGAAGGATTTGTTGAGTGACATTCGTATAATGGAATATTGATCAATATATATTAATAATAATTAACCTAATCTCGAGATGTCGATGTTTGAAAGTAAGTTTTGTTTAATAGGCAAATATTGCATATGAATTACCAGAAGTCAAATTTGGGAGTATTGATAGTTGTTGAACATTGGATGCTCAACAATGTCAACAAATGGAATATGGCTTTGAATCTAAATGGATATAAAATAATTAATGATTTTATTGAATGCGGTGTACTGAATCAAGGACTTAGTATAGTATGCATGTTTGTTTTCGTAAAATCAAAGATAAGATTTGGTTACCTTAAATATATAGATATTATTGATTTCGTAGTATGTATATGAAATCTACAAGATTAGTCCAGATAGCTATTTCATACAAGAAATTTCATTATTGGCTATTTCGTTAGAAGAAAAAAAACCGTGGTATTACTTTAGCTTGCGTCAGGCGTGATTTTACTGAACGAAATAGTCACAGATTCATGTATCTGATTCATGGTAATGTTAAGCCATAGTGACATGTTTATTTCCATTCACGATGATTTGCTACAAAAATTAGCGGCAGTATATCGAGTGAGCGATAGCGAACGAAGACGAGTTAGAAAAGCCATACATACGTGATGCACATCACCTTTAACAGAAACTAGCTGTGACTGCTCCATTGATGGTTTCAAATTGAATGGCCGACGTATACTAAGGAGACGCTAAAAACATAATTGAAAGTTAACATTATGCACCACTTATACATTTTTTCCATCTATTTATGCTATCGGTTCTTACCAATACAACCCAACCAGTAACAAACCTGTTGCTCAATGACAAGCCATTTCCTGATTGCTTACGTCATAACATGGCGGCGGTCGATTTAGAGCAACAGTGGGACTGTTTGGAAACAAAGTTTGATATATCTTGATAAATAGAACACAGAAAGGAAAGAAAATGTTTCCTGAAGTCTGCTTTAGCAGAAGATTTTTTAAATTGGTATAAGAAATACTAACGGAAATGTCCATTCTGGCTCTGCATACCAAGATGGGACCCTGAAATTGGTACTTTCGGATTCAGGCTTTACAATTTTGGCTTATTATCTAATTCTAATAGTCTTCATTAAGTCTGAACAACCAATAGTTGGTTCTATACATCTTGGGCAGTCCCAGCGCTAATCAATCAGCACAGACTTGCCACTCGGTGAAAACACCATTTAGAGAATATTGACTATCTTGCAGGGGCAGACCTGTAACCAAAGGGCCCAATCGGGAAACCAAAGGGCTCCCATGGTAATGAGCACTGTTGAGCGAGGACCCCGCAAAACACCTTTCAAGGCCTTCAATGCCCTTCATGGCGGTGGGCTCCAAAAAAGAACTTTCCAGGGTTCTTAGGATACTGATCAAGATTCAAAATACAAAATATTAAGTAAATTAATGCCTTAAAAGAATATACATATTTTAAAGTAATGTGCACCTACCATTAAACTCTACATGGACTCTGTTTTCGATTTGTGAAGGCCCTTCAGTAGGCTTACTGAGATTATAACTTCAGCATTGCCCTTTTCTTGGTCAAGCAACTGTAATCAGAAACTTTTTTTTTTAGTGACTAGCGATCTACTAACGAGTGACTACCAATGTTAAGATTATTAATCTCTCGTTAGTTCAGCGTTAGTCATTTGAGAAAATTTTCTGAATACGGCTGAATAAATTTGTGAGTGAAAATGGCTATTTTTGGACGACCAGCAAGACTCTAACGCTATTAGTACTAGCAAAAGTGGATTAAGTGGTCTTCTTTATTAGATACCATTACGCTTCCAATGTAAAAAGACCGGCGGGTAAGAACCAGACGATTACCGGGCTCCCTGTCGGTTCAGTTCGCCCCTGATTTTAGGCGAGTTGTATTAAATGTCAACAATGTGTTGGTAATTAATGCACTAGATTACAGTATCTTGTACAGTCAAGGCACTACACATCTCGATCACCTTTTTATGCTTCTCTCAAATTTTAGTAGGATCTTCTTCTGTTTACTGATCAGGGATATTTTATTAGATGATTCCTTTAGCTATCTCATACTCAACGAAAGAGTGAAACTACAATCAATTGGGGATCGACTAAGGCGACGCACATGATTGGTTAGCACACAGCTACAGAGCTAGCTCAATTATTCTAATAATCATAAAACAGTTTTTGATTGGACTAAGTAGGGATACTGGGTGGGACTAACAGGTGACATCAGGCTAAATATTCTCGGCGACAGGGAAAATTTTAAAAATGAAATCCTTGTTACCGATCTCTTAATGAACTTTATTCTCTGTGATATATTGAGTTCACCACGATCATAGTTTCACTGTAATGGCGCAACACTCTCCACACCATATTTGTGCTGCTATTACTACATGAGTCTCGAATTGAGCGCAAGTAATTAAAGTGTCTCTAAATAATCTCTGGAACCGGAACGTGGAACTGTGCAAGAATGGCTTTCAACAGACATTAAGCAGTTATGTCACGCTTAATATTTCAACCCAGTGATACTGCCATGATTTTCAGTTTGAGGGGTGTAAAGTTAAAAATTGGGAGGGTGTAATTGGAATTTTGCACATTTGCTATCATATTTTACCTTTAAATATTAAAGTTTGGCGGTGGTCTGGTCTGGGAGGGGGTCTGGCGGAATCACTGTTTCAGCCACTAGACATTTTAAATTGCATTGTGTTGTTTTTTCCTGGGAGTGAATCAAAACACGCAAGTGGAGTAGTGGTCAGGCTAGACTTTTGTCTTTCAATTCTAAATAGGCTTGTGAAAGAAATTGAAATGATTTCACAGACATTCAGTTTTTTATATTATTATTATTATTATAAATGATGCTAAATACTCCGTTCCTGTGATGATATTACTTTACTTCCGGTAATAATTCCTGTACCAAGATGATTATGTGCGCACGCATCGAATTGACAATTGACATTCGTCGGTGTAATTTTGCAAAGCGAAGACACCGTTGGCATTTGTTACAGTTTTTGGTAGTAAATTGTTGCTATAACTGGTGTTGTAGCGAACATGTATGATCTTGATGAAGGTGAGTACTTCGTTTGATGAAAAAGTAGATAGCAGACAGTTAACAACTAGGAATTTTATCGTAGAGCAGAACCTCCACAGATGATTAATATTACTGTCCTCTTGCGCATAAGAAAGAAATACTTTATTAACAGGCATTAAATGGTATTTCTTATGTTAGCAGTAGCTTCAAGGTTTGTTAGAACACAAAAAAATAAATAAATTCGAGGTTTGTAACTTCGTGTAGCCCAAGACTTCGCAGAAGTCGCCGTACCTGTACTAACGCTGTTGTTGTTATTATTTTACATCAGGTATTTTTTTTCAAGTACCTTTGTTTACAGAACTACCCACCGTTATTATTATTGTATCGTTTTATTTTGTAAATTACTGAAATGCTACTTAAAATATGGCACAATCTGTGTGATAGTGGGGTAAATTTTACATTACCCCATGAAACATAAAATTTAGATGAAATAACGTGTTTCAATGTGTGTAGAAGTGTTGAAACAAAATAATGGAAGTGTGAAGTAAGAGTGTAAGATCGGAAAGCCCAAGAGCCTTTTTTCGATGTTTCCGCATTTAGGTCGAGCATAGGGTGTGTGTTAAAAGTTGTTTGCAACACCTATAATGTAACCTGGCTTTGCCTCTTCGTCATACTATTCGTGCGTTTGTAGCAAAGCACTTGTCATTCATATTCCTCGTCCTGCCGCCTTAATTACCTGTGATGGAATCAGATTGTACCAAGATATTGTATAGCTTTTTTCCTTTTAAAAGATTCGTAAGCTTTCTTAAAATCGATGAACAACCGGTGAACCACCCCATTGTATTACCATTTCTTCACTAATATTTATCTCAAGGCGAATATGTGGTCCAGCGTAGATCGATGTTTTCTACGTGACTCCAATTATTTCGTCTTCATATGCGCTTAAGCGTGTTAGCAGGATATTACTCAACACCTTGTATTCCAAGGTTTCACTCAGTTTCTATAGGTGAATGCCGAAATGGTACTTTTAAGGCTTTGGACGATACCTCCTCAACACACTCCCGGCCTGAGCCAGAGATGCGTAAAGGCCATAAATAAATTCAGTTTAGCACGAATTTAGACGTAGCCTTAAACCTCCTTTCAGACAGAGAATTACACAGCGCTTTCCTTTAAACCATAAACTGATCAAAAATTTTCTTACTGTACTTACAGTTTCAACTATATTTTTGCCATGTATTTATTCGTAGGTTCCTTTTTTTTTTTTTCATGCTTAGTTATTTTTGTATTATTTTCAGATCAATATGAAGAGGAAGATGGCGAAGAGATCTCTTCTGAATTGTGGCAAGAAGCTTGTTGGATCGTAATCAACGCATATTTCGATGAGAAAGGTCTTGTGCGACAGCAGTTGGACTCCTTCGATGAATTCATTCAGATGTCAGTGCAGCGAATTGTGGAGGACTCTCCGCAAATCGATCTGCAGGCAGAGGCTCAACATACGTCAGGAGAAATAGAAACACCTGTAAGTATGCTTTAGACTCTAGTGTAGATTGTTTGTTATAAATCGACGATTACCTTGTTAGATAGGGTAACTCAAATATCAAGCGTATGATAGCTCAACCGCTGACCTACTAACTACTCAATTTTCTTCAATATTTATTCCCCAGACTAGTGAAACCAGTTCAGTTGTGCTGGTGTCGTCAGCCAAGTCTGTGATATTTTAAATAATAAACCTTTCTGTGTATTGAACAATAGGAATTTATTAAACGTTTGGAACTCACAGATAATTTAGTACATGTTTTCACATATGTAAGCGATTTGAGTTATCGTGTGTGCCAAGTATAATGTACATTTGCGTTGACCAATCAAATAAGCATCAGTTAATGTTCAACTCAGTGCTGTTTTACAGCTTTTTCTGGAGAATTGAAAAAAAAAATAGAGATAGGAATGAAGTTAGGGAAGACATTTGGCTTTGCAGTTTAAGCAGTGATTTCTAAGTGTGAGTGAGTCTCTCTAATTGCACTGCTTAGGTAATCTGTATTTAATAATTTATGGAGAACATGGCTATTAGTTTGTGAATCTGGATATCGTGCAGTCGAAAGACAGTCAAGTAGAGAATGTACCCAGAAATTCCTCGCTGCGTGTAAATACATTACAATTAAAAAGACTAATCTGAAATTATAACGGTAAGATGAGCACGTCATGTAGATCGAATAGGGGAAAACAAAGATCGTGGTGGTTAAGCCGTTTGCCGAGAGTTATATGTGTTTGTGGTTGAAACTGGCTTCATCTTGCCCAGGGTAGAATCCAATGGCGGACGTGTTATTATTGTGGCGATGTACTTGCAAGTTCTGTAGGATGAAGTTGGAAGGTAGGAAAAGCCAGGAAAACTTTTGTCATTTATCTGCTGAAGCAACCGAAGTACGTTAGCCAGTGATAGGAATTACCGTCAGTTTTTTCATGTGGAAGGTGCTTGTCAATTTTTGTCACTACAAAGTCGACGACCATAGTTTAACCACTAAGGTTAAAATTATTTTCATCAGCTTGAGCCAAAGTTGCCTTAAAGTCCTTTAATAAGCTCAAATTCAACTATATTTTTATCCTCCGTGACAAAATTTGTTGTGGGATGAAAAACGACTTGCTAGGTTTCCTTTTCTTTACACCTTCCAATGATCTGCTGATACTGACAAATGGACTAGCGAAAATTATTTTTAATTGTGATGTGCACGGAACGGGGAATTGCTGGACAGATAAGAACATGATGTTGTGTCTTTCAAATGTATCCAGTCTTACTCAGTTGACTATGAAATACTTTACGATGACCATATACACCATCTTCGTAGTGCGTTGCAAAAAAAAAAAAAAGCCCGAAGTGTTAACGTAAAATGTTTTAATTCGCCATCAGTTCTATAATGCCTTCTAGGTACGCATTTCTTTTTAACCTTGAGGTACGTATGCCTCGCTAGATGCGTACACCCTGTGTCCCAGTATAACCGTAATCATAGCTTTGATTTCATTATTATTTTATTTATTTCTTTTCGCTTTCTGAAGATCCTAAGTTTGAACCCAACAGCTTACCATTCTGACTGAGGCTTGTCCAGAATGTTTCCTCAGTCACAGCAGACTAATACCGAGATTGTTCCTTTAGCGTAGGCCCTGGCCGGCTTCCTTCCCGTAGCCCTCACAGTACCCTGTCCCAGCTTGAGGACGGTAAACGAAGTTCAATTAAGTTCTTTGAGTACAGAGAGGTAATTCAATATTGTTTTATTTTGTTAACTATACGTGTTCTGAAGACCTCGATTAAGGGCGAATTAGTTTTGTTTTTCTGGGGTAAGAAAGAACACAAATCTGAGAATCAAAATCTGTTTATTTCATGCAGTTTCTTCAAGCAGGCAGCATACACACACACTCTCTCCTTGTATCGGGAACTGTTTTCTCGTCAATGCTCGATAATGATTGGGTACTTTGAACAACTCAACGATCTTTTTCATTCTCGGTGGATTTTGCTTTCGGCATGACTGGTAGGGAACATAATGTATGCTTACACAACTGGACTATCTAACGCATATATCTATCTATCACCACGTTCGGTATTGTTTTATTGATCTCATTTTCTTATTTAGTGATGCCATCTGCTGTGTTGGGACAATAAATTTGGTTCGCATCTTATTCAGAGGGTTGTCTTTTTTTTTTTTTTTTTTTTAACTGAACGTCACTTAAGGGCTATTCAATGCAGTAATTCTTCTGTACTATCTGTTAGCTCGTGTACTCCTAATAGAATAGTTCTGGTTACGTTTAACGTGTTTTTTCTTTCTCTTTATGCAGCCACGATACTTGTTGAAATTTGAGCAGATTTACTTGTCGAAACCAACTCACTGGGAGAAGGATGGAGCTCCTACCCCGATGATGCCGAACGAGGCGAGGCTACGAAATCTCACCTATTCTGCGCCGTTGTACGTGGACATCACGAAGACGGTGATTAAAGAGGGTGAAGACCCTATTGAAACACAGCATCAGAAAACTTTCATAGGTAAGATATTTCACCGTATCATCAGTACTTCAGTTTAGTGTAAAAGGCTTATTTATTGACCAGAAAGCGGTGTTCAGCAGATATACACTTTCTGGTAAAGAAAAAGTCTTAATTAGCAGAATCGTACAAATAAACAAGGTTTGAACCTTCGCCACTGTGCCATGTACATCTAGTAACAGGTACTTCACTACTTCGTTAAACCATAATGAAATCAGCGGTTTGTCGAAGCAGTATAGGAATCGAAATGCAATAAAAATAATTCTGAATGTTTTTCTTTTCTTTAATCTGTATAATGTGGGAAGTAAACTCTTCTAGGGGGCAGTTGCAGCGTCCAATGTGCCAAATAAACGTTCTTTTATTGCGTAAATAGGCAATTTGGAGCTAAGTTCATCACGTGTGAGGGATGACGTGTCTTGGCGATCATCTTCTGGGGACATTGATGGCTGTTAACGTCCAGGACACTAGTGGAGTCATCACTATCCCGGCATTCGGCTGATGAAACAGGAAAGCTTCGTCACGATGGCCGGAATCATCACTCGAAAGGAACGATTTTTTTTTTGTGAACATGTGTACATACGCCCTGCTTGGTTTAAAGAAAACCTTAGGAGTGCTGTACTGTACATGGGACACATCCAGCAGCAGACTGCAGTTGTATGAAGAACAGAAACGTGTTCCAAGCATGAAGTCCTTCTGCTCAATTCTGTTATTAAAATTGCGGTAGCTATACGTAGAACGCAGGGAGCACTTTGAACTTGTGATATAATCAATTAGAATGCTTTTCATGGTTGAAAGTTCCTAATTATGACCAGCGTTATTAAATAAGGATCTGCTTCAAATGATTAATCTAACTAGTAAAGATTTAATAAGATTTACAAATGATTGATTTAGGTTTCTTCACTTTGGAGTGTACACGAAAACACCGAAGATAGCTCAGCCATCTATTGTCTGAAACTGACAGCTTTCGTTAGCGAGTAGGCGCGCTGTTGCGCAACACTTTACCAGTTATTAGGCAACCATCAATACGGTATTAACATTAATCATATTCTTCCTGTTGTTCCTTATTTGGGAGATACTGTTATCCTGGGAACCATTTCAGTTTTACTAAATGTAGTGGGCTATTTTAGTAACTATTCGGTCGGCATGTTATGTCGTCATTAACTGTTAAGTTTTAAAATTCACAAACGTGCATGCCCCAGCTAGGATTCCAACCCAGAACCTGGGAGACACTGGCCTGACGCCTCAGACCGCACTCCTACCGGGTTGCCACTTAATGTAGTGAAGACTTTAGAGATTCCTTATCTATGAACCTAAAGTAATTTTGAACTGAAGTAAGAGGTATTGCTTCCCAAATCGAATAGGGTAGCATATCGGATGCGTGCTGGCTTTGTACTTTGGAGGTTCTCGGTTCGAAATATGGACCTGCATATTTATTCTTCAATTACGTAAACGAGTGCGTGATGCTTTAAATTAAGGCCGATACCATGTGCTTCTTCCGTGGACACACCTTAATCTAGTGATCTTCGGATAAGTACTGGGGAAAAAATTGTTGAATTCATTTATGCTCCTGGGGAGACAATACACATTCAAATCGGCAATTCTGACTTTCATTTCCAAAGGGTCTCTGTCCCGCCAGGTAAAAACCTTATAGTACCTAGAATTATAAGGACTCTGACCTTATTCATCTTTTAGCTCGTCCTCGTAGAAGGACGGATCTTACACTTAAAATTTGACCCATAGATGCCGTTACATGTCATTGCCACAAATAAAGTAAAATAAATTATACTGATAAGGCACTGAAGGCATTAAATTACTGTAGTGTTCGTAAGTGTAAATTTCCAATAAATTATCCTGTTTTGAAATATTGGCTGTGTGCATTTATCGTAACGAAGTTGTTTTTTGCTCCTTTTAGGGAAGATTCCTATTATGTTGAGATCAACTTATTGTCTATTGAACGGGCTAACTGATCGTGATCTGACAGAATTGAATGAGTGCCCACTTGATCCAGGAGGCTATTTTATCATCAACGGCTCAGAAAAGGTATGACTATAGTAAGACATAGGTAGAAGATGTATTTATATTGATTATTTATTAGCTTTATGAACATGTAGTGATGTGAATTATACGTGCATACTGTGGATTGCAAAATTTGGTTGTTTGCTAAACAAGAACGTGCTCAAATCTAATTTGTAGACCACGTAACAGGGTTCCACTAACCTAGAACACCGGCGAAGGTCCGGAATGTCAGCTTACAAGTAAAAAGAGTTTGAGAAAAGTCAGGGAATTCCCTAAAATCTAGAGAAGTTAGGAAATATTAAATGTGAATTTTCTGCTTTAAAAAATGTTTGATTTTAATACAACGGGCATTTCTCACGTTAATGAGATTGTTTGAAAGAAGCGACAACTGTTGCAAGTTTCAAATTTTCACTCTGAAAATAATCGTTGTGTGGTCTTAAGGAAATTGCGTGAAATTCTTGACTTTATAATTTCATATTTAAAATCATACGGTAGTGTTTGGAAGAGCGAGCATCGTTCTGCGAAGTGGCCACGCTCCCCTGGCGTGTGTTTCTCTTGTACCTGAAGACTGTAAACGTCTCATATACCCTTAATTTGCTGCGCAAACTACGATGTGCTAAGATGAAAATATAACCGCTGCCTGGATGGAAGCCCTGCGTTTATGAATTTTTCCGAAGAGTAGGTCTAGCTGAATCGCTTTCTTGCTCCCGGGAGAAGTGGTGCCCACCATTTTCGTTACAGTCCTTTGTAAAAGCCATGTACAGTGAGTCACGCGTTTAATGGTATTTGAACTACCTTCCGGTAATGTTGACAAAAGTTTTGACGCAGCTGACTTTTCTTCTTTCAGAAATGAATATATTGCAACATTGTATATAGTATTTGTTGACTTGCAGACGTATGCATAATTGTTTGACGCTTTTGTGTAGAAAATATTGTTCTGATATACAGCCAAACAAGGATGATATATAAAGACACCAGTTCCGTTGGCAAAAGTCCAGAAATCGCACCAAGTTACAAATTTCTCTCGTTGTATCCCGCACAGGAACATTTTTGTAACCAAACTGGAAGTATTAATCCTAAATTTAATTTCTGTTAATAGATGTTGCACACTGGATGCGAATTTGGGGAATATTGCATAAAGACATGCGTCCATAGCTGTAATTGTATTATTTGTAAGTATTAATGTCTTAAGTGCTGATCTTATTATGATCATATTAATTTGAACAATCACTGGAACTATCATTGTTCGCAGAGAATATAGCAGTAAAGAGCACTCACCGCCAAGAAAGGGAAACATTTTTTTTTCCACTGTGCTGCAGCCACGATGCCGCTCCGCTTAACCGTGCTTACCAACACACAGGTCGGGCCGCGGTGGCTTGGTTGGTAGAGCGCTCATCTCTGGTGCTTAGAGTCGTCGGATCGATCCCTGCTCATGCCATGTGGGCTTTGTGGTGGACAAACACCGTGTGCGTGGGTTTTCTTGGGGTTCCCCCGTTTTCTCCCACTTTCTTCATTCCACCAATTCATCCCATCAGCATCCATTCGGCCTGAGTCACAGTTGCGTAAAGGCCTTAAAATTAAAATTCATTCCTACTAACACACAGGAGATAGAGGGAAGACAAATTGCAACATTGTAACTCCACTCTTCTCGCATAGTTTCTGCCCCTTTACCCCACCAAGCCGCATCGATACTTGAAAATATAATTTTTGAAATGTCGTAGTAATAATGGAATTGTGTGTTGTACGTATAACTTGCTTCTGTACATAATGTGAAGGCACATCAGTATTATCTTATTTGTGTGAATCTTCTTTGCAGGTTTTAATTGCTCAAGAGAAGATGGCTACCAACACAGTGTACGTATTCAGTATGAAGGATGGCAAGTACGCGTACAAGGCAGAAATCCGTTCTTGTTTGGAACATTCGTCACGTCCAACGTCTACATTGTGGGTGAACATGATGGCGAGAGGTGGTCAGGTGAGTTGAGAAATTTACATATCAGTGAGACAAATTGTGGTATTTCCTTTACATAAAAACCTTGTGTGCAGTATAAGTTTTGTAAAATTCACAGAACAAACTGTCGTTGCCCTGCCCTTCTCTCTTTCTCTCTCCTTTGTTTTCTTGTATTCATTCACTGGATTTCTATGTCTATATGTGTGAGGTTTACACAGCGTATTTATCACATTCGCAATTTACCTGGTGTGTCCTCGAGCTTACATCCCTGGCGACAAGTAACGTTGGTATTCTGTCAAATGTTTCCCAGTGTTCTTAGGTGGGATATCAACTGGTTTAAAATTCTGACTGTTAAAAATCCCTTATAATTTCTCTCATGGTTTGTCGAAGTGAGTAGACCTATCCAAATTATATTCTGGGCTCGTTCAGATATTACGTGAGCATCCTGGTGGAAGGCGGTTCAAACTGTTATTAATAGGGCATCTACTGAACAGTGGTTACAAAGGGAGATTGAAATGAAATGATTAAAAGTGTGCTTACGTAATATTCGAACGACCCCTGTCAATGTTTAGCTTCTCAGTCTTCTTTGTTTTTCGCTTTTGCGAGCGGGATACTGCGAAACGACATATCTAAACTTACTAATGATTTCACAGTAAGTGCAATATTCGTTTCTGTATTGCTAGCAGAAAATGCAAGTTGGAATATACACTGAGTCACTTGATTAGCCGCAGCGTACTACATCCATGAGTGACGATCCAGTCGCGATGGCAAGACATTTGAAGTGGGTTTGAAATATTACCAGTTCATAAAATCGGGCCGGGCCGAAGTGCCCCAAAAGAAAGTTGTACAGTTGATACCGGTAAAATGTCGTAAACTTGTAGCAAGAACGAACCTTCTCGTCAGGAGTGTTAGTGGGTGCTCTGTGGGAGAGAGAGAACATTACTTATGTTAATTTGAATACTAGCGCTGAAGTATTTTCGGAAAGTCTCTGGGCCCGGCTGGTAATAGGAGTCACCGAGCTTACGCTGAGAGTGGAACCGAGAAGCCATGCGCAAGTGTGTGCGTTATAGTCATTCAGTGTCGTGTGCTGTGAAAGCGCGGTGATTGAAAATTTGTCCTTCACGGCTCCTTCGAATATAACAGCACCTTCCGCTGATGAACGCCCGGTTATGTTGTTGCGAGTGGGTGTGGGCGAATTCCAGACTCAGTAGTCAGCTGCCCACTCCCCTAAGTGTTGTGTAGTGTCACGTGTTAGTAGTAGATTCGCAACCAAGCTGTGCATAACGCGCTCTCAGAGACGTTCCGAAAATCCGTGACCTCGACTGTTTGTGCTCTTGGCTGGGGAATACAGGGACTGGTCAAGGATTTCTTAGGAGGCCAGTATGCCTTGTAATGTACATTATGTTGTTACGTTCCACCTTTTAATTTTGTTTGACTTTGTTTGCTAAGACAGCTTTATGTAATTTAATTTGGTTCGTTTGGGAAGTAAGAGAGTAGACATTTTGTTTGACATCAGTACCGCTTGACGGTGACATTTGAAACTAGAGTTTTGATGAAGATGTGGTCCGCCATCAGCGACCATATGTGGCTTTGTCGAAGTAAGGGGAAGTATGCACGGTATGAGCTGCTCGTCTTATGTAGTGAATAGAAATTTGTGTGGAGTATATCTTACTAAGTATCTTCATGTGGTTAAGAGTACGACTAGAGAATCGATACTTGATACTTGTGCAGTATTCTGATATTGTCGACGGTTTAGATTGAGCATTTTTACAGCGACGGTTTACTGATCGATGGAATTTACGGGGAGTTCGCTCCTATTCGGATAATTCTGAGATTACTTCCTAAAGTAACTATCGCTATTGTGAGTGCCAGTATTTGTATGTATTCGATACTAGTAGTGTTAAATTTGCTTGGTCTGTTTCGGAGTTTCAATTTTCCCGATGGTGATAGTGTTTTCTACCCGGAGGTAACAATTTTTTCGGTAATGGAATCGTGAATTCAAAGTTTCCCAGTGTTGTATTGCGAGTTAATGATGTTAATTATTCGTATGTTGACAATTTATATGTAGTATTTGAAGGGTTAAGTCAGTTTTGCAGTTTCTTTTTTGCCGAAAGCTAGGCGAGTACTTGGATGTTACCTCGTGAGCACATGTTTCGTATCTACCGAATCTAAGACAATCCATGAGTATAAATCATTGGATTAGTTCTGTTAGTTGATTGTTATAACATTTATCGCTTTCAGAAGCATATTTACTTTGTTTACCGAGCGGTCTGCCTCGGTAGGCCATCGGTTCGAAGGTCCTGGTTTCGAGTCCCGGCATGGGTGTGGATTTTATGAGCTAAAGGCGAATTGTGACGGGCCGAAGTTCAAAGTTACTAAACTGGCCCATATAAAAATAAGGTTTACCAAAGTTACTTTGTTTACCGAATTACGAATAATTTTGATAGGAAGGCCGATTGCGGTATTCGAACTCTACACCCGAACACGTGCGGGGAAAATTTTTAAAGCTATTTCGTGTTCATTGAATTGGAAACGTGAGTTATATATTATTTCTGGAATTCGGTATCAAGAGGAAATACTCAGTATCGAATTATCGAGATTTGAGTCTTCATTCTTCTGTGGTTGAATTGAATGAACCTTTATTGTAGGGTGAAGTTCAGTGAACGCTGCTCTTCCATGGTTATATAGGTTTGGAGTGTTTGACAATTTGAAAATTATTATTTCTATACTGTGTGTGCGTGTTCATTTTTACTTGTCAGAAGAGAATTTTCATTCTGAATTATATTAAAGAAGTGTCATTTTTCTATTGAAGAATCAATAGTATGCTCACGATCATTATTATTATTATTGTAAGTGTGTTGTATAAATGTTGTAACCAAGAGAAAGATTGTTCATTACAGTTTTTAAGGAAAATTGAATTCAAGTATCTACTTTAAAAATTACAAATAGTAGTTAGATCCTGTCCTATAGATGAGAACAATTAATTGTGGGGTCTCTCGTCGGATCCTCCCTAATGTTTCAGTACCTGCGTTCGTATTCCTGTTTGCGCTAAGTTCCTAATTAACCCGACAGGGAAGATTCATTGTTTTACTTTGAGCTTTAATTATTGGGAAACTAGGGCGAGTGGATGTAGGAACGATAGGATGCTGTTTCAGCCTGTAGTGACGGCGAAGTGAAGCAGTCTGACCAATTCTGACTCCGAGGTACGGACAGATGTTGCTACGCTGGTGGCATCCAGACACTAGCGAAACATTGGGAGAAGTGGGTAAATGTAAATGTAGGAATTATAACGGGAGAGAGAGCATAGTGCACTCCAATAAATACGTTCTCTTTTCTTGTACCCCAGTAAAATCCTGAATTTGTTTGAACGCTGCTCATAGTTGTCATAACATGATGTGTTGACACCATTGACGTCATCAGTATGTTGAAGTTATTCAGCTCAGTCGGAGAGAACTAAGAAAGTATGAATAAGTGTAATTGTGATGAAACTAATCAGAGTTTATTACTTTTCAGAGCATCAAGAAGTCAGCGATAGGGCAACGTATTATTGCCATTTTGCCGTACATCAAACAAGAAATTCCGATCATGATCGTTTTCCGAGCTTTGGGCTTCGTAGCCGATAGAGATATTCTGGAACACATCATCTACGA
Source organism: Lepisma saccharinum (assembly GCA_022664845.1). Taxonomy (NCBI): domain Eukaryota; kingdom Metazoa; phylum Arthropoda; class Insecta; order Zygentoma; family Lepismatidae; genus Lepisma; species Lepisma saccharinum. The sequence continues at coordinate 47,635 of JAGDQP010007707.1, read as the reverse complement.
TTTTGATGACCCAGAAATGATGGAGATGGTAAGTTCTTTATACCACGTTTACCCAACCTTTTTCTAATCGTCTATGGAAGCAGAGGTAGTACTTTCTCTTTAGATGGAATACTGTCGGATTCTCATGAAGCACGTTCTTGAAGATTTTGTGGAAGCTGGAACCACCATTACTGAACGGAGGAAATTAAATTTTCCTCTGATCCTCGTTACTGCCCTTGACCACTTGCGAGATGATGTATACGGTATGAAAGGTAATATCCTAGAAATATACAGTATGTCCGGCAATATGCCTTCCAGTATTAATGCCTTGTTACTGAGTAATAAAGAGGAATGGAAATATTGTTCCTAGAGTTTTGTAATCTGTATGTCAAGGAATTCGTATAACAGCATAAAAAAAGTGTTTTCCCACTACTGCGGTTGTTTCGTAAGCTGATTACATATTTTCAGACCACACATTACAAGACATCTTCCGAAACACATTGCAGAAAAATCCCATTAAAATAGTCCTTCGGATTGCTGTTCGGTGGCCAATGAGTTACGGTACTATAGTGCTTGCACGATAGTCCAAAGCAAACATATCTCCAGAATATTGATTAAGGCAGTACAAGTACTGTACTATGAGGACGTGGACGATCTTGTATGATAAAGTCAGTTTCCAGTTTACCATCACTAAAACCTTGCAGGAATGGAAAGAGTCGTCTTCGTGTCTCGTCTAATCCTGAAATGTTCGTCTTTTTCCAACTTTATGATAAACAAATATAATCGTCCGAAGTTGAAATAGAGGCGACTTCCGATTTTTTCTGTACACCAAGCCTCTGTACGTACAGATACCATTAATATTAAAGAGTGAAAAGTATGTGACTAAACCGGGGATTGAACCCGGGACCTTCACCCGATATAACATCAACACCAAGAGTGGAAGGTGTGTGATTAGGAAACGGATCGACTGGTTGGTGCAGTGGTAGCGCATTGGGACGGTAACCCAAAGGTCCTGGGTTCGATCCCCGGTCCAGTCACATACTTTTTACTCTTTAATATTAAAGTATAATCTTCCCCATTGCAAGTCAGAGCTGTACGCAATCATTTTCAAGTGTCATGAAAGGACTGTTGACAGGCAACAGATGTGAAAAGTTTTGTTACGTTGTATGCATTATTGGATATTTCTGTTCAAACTTTGTAGATATAATTCGGGTCATTCTATATCTGCAATTCTTTTAAAAAAGATAAAGAAACATTATTTTAAAACCGAATCGAACGTGGTGCTGTTGGTAGAACCTTGGCTTCGCATTCGGAAGGTCTAGGTTTCGCGACCAGGATCGGTCATCCTGACAAGTTTTTCCTCCCACATCAGGGTAATGCCGGGATGGTACCTTCAGGGAATACTAACCATCCTTTTTCTCACATCTCTCTCTTTTGATAAATGGGATTTAGCTCTAAGTAAATCAAACGTGTAAAGTGATATTTTTCACAAATTTAAATCACGATGATAAAAAAAAAGTTTCTTTGTAAACTCTGATTACAAGATACGTATCTGTAGATCTTAACATTTTAAGTTTTCGAATGAATATTTATTTCTACACGTGAGAATCAGAGTTGGAATCTAGCCAGCTTCTAGTATACTTCGAAATGCTTGAGATAGAATAGTAATATATGAAATCCATGTATCCAAATTAATGAGGTTAGTCCTTGTATGCGTTAAATTGTTTCATTTTTCCTTGGCAGGTCAAACCGTCATTAGACGAAGCGTTCGTTATTCAGGAGCAGAATGTGGCCTTGAACTTTATTGGAGCGAGAGGTGCACGGCCTGGCGTAACCAAGGAAAGAAGAATTAAATACGCGAGAGAAATTTTACAGAAGGAAATGTTGCCTCATGTGGGAGTTTCTGATTTCTGTGAAACAAAGAAAGCTTATTTCCTTGGGTAAGTTTCTTCAGGAAATATTTCATTATACTTCTTTATTTTAAGAATTTTAACTTGGGAGTTACTACTAATTAAAGGACATTGGTTTTCGATTCTTGAAGAATTAATGTCTTCGTTCAGAGCTTGCTCACTCCCGCTATACTGAAATGAGCTCCATAATTCACAACACTTGTCTGATGGTTTCGTGATGTGACCTCTTTGGGTGGATTAAAATAACATCCAAGCCTTTGACCCCGCTCTGGGTTCATTTTCAAGGAGTAACATTTAGGCATAAATAAAAGGAGAAAAAGAGGGATGGAGATAGCCAAATTTTTTACTAATATTACTTTTGGCGGATACAAGAGTTGCTACACCAATATAGAAGAGTCTTTAGGGGTTTTCCAAGTTAAATGTGAATGTTCAGATTTGTACATTGGTATGGCCAACGCAACCTGTCAACTCGTTTAAAGGAACATATCAGAGGGTGCCAGTGGCTTATCAAAACATCTTGCAGAAACTGCTCACATACACACTGATTCGCGTATCATACACAAGGCTTGAAAAATTCTTCATTCTAGGAAGAAATAAAAAGATGGACACGGGCACACTCATTAAAGATTGAATTACTTTTTTGAAAGATTTTATTCCGAGAAGAAATACAGCAATTAACTAACCGCATTCACAATCTGACAACACTGGGTCCAAATCACTTGACGTATTGCCTAGTACAGTGGTGATGCAAAGCTGACGATGCTAGACCTAGAATGGAAGCTGAATGTTCGTAAGTTTTTAGCCATCTCCATTCCTCTGTTTCTTGTATTTACGACAATACCGTGTTCTTTGAAAATGAACCTGGAGCGGGCTCGAAAGCTTGGAGTTTTTTTTTTTTTTATCCACCCAACGAAATCATCTTGAAACAAGCAGTTAAGCGTTAGGATTATATGGCCCGTCCACGTGATGTAACTTTAGTCCATAATTCGCAATCCACTGTTTATTTATAATACACAAGTCTCACAAGGATAAAGTTCCCAATGGATCCAAGGTTTTTAAATATGTATATATAGTGGTCTTAAAAGTATTCATAGAGTGTACTTTTCTTACGTACTTGTGATTTATATAAACACCACGTATCATCGTCTGGGATTTTCTAAGTTGTTTTTTTTAAAAAAGGGTCGTATATTCTCTCCAGCATCAAAATGCTTGAAATGGGGTTTCCCGGAGTTAATCCAGGTGCATAAAATAGATTATTATTTTAAGGATGAGGAATACAGTTATTACAAAATGCAATTGCATGTGTTGTACAGTTGCTTGAAATATCACTTTTAACCTTGATACCTTCTGAGTAAGTGAAGTAGTTAATTTGACGATAGCCTTTCTAGTAACTGTGGTTCTTAGGATGTCAGTCGCAGGTGGTGATCGCTTATTTCATAGAAATTAATCTGATTCGATTTAACGCTGAATGTAAAGTACATATGGTTTCTACACATGGTCTTGAGAACTATGTGATGTTTGTACTTCCTTACAAATTTCTATATTCTATCTGTAACACTCAATTCGTAACACCTAGTTGCTGAATGTAATATTGGGACCGTTTCTCAGTTTTAATTGGCCTTATATAAGGAGTTCCCACTTGATTGTCGCTGTGCCATGTTCTTATGCGTTATTTATGTGGTCGTATTTAAAAAGAATGGAGCTGTAATAGCGGGATTCTGTATCATACTGCATTACCAACATAGGGATCCTTACTTTGCACGTAAGTTGTGTTTTCCAAGGGGAGTCAGTCGTCCCTTATGGTTGTGATGGATTGAAACCCTAGACAGATAATTCACTCTGTAAGTGTAAATGAAAAAAGAAAACAATTCGAGTAACAAGGAATGCTTCTTTGGTTGTTGATAGCTGCAGTCTTCTTGTACGTAGCTTTCTTTCTTCCCAGCTTTCGACCGGGTTTGGATGTGAACAGGGCCTTGCCATCTTTTCTTTTCTTCCTTCTCCGCTATGCTTCACTTTCCACATCTTCTGCCGAGCGTCCGTAGCTCAGTGCTGGCTTTGTAGTCGGGATGTCCTGGGTTGAATCACAGTGGCGGACCATCCTCACTGAGGTTTTCCCCCAGTCATACCAGACAAATACCGGGATGGAATCTTCAAATTATACCGTGACCGACTACTTCCCAGATTCTTTCCCCTACCTTATTCCGGTCTGTGCCGTAAATGCCTGAAGGCCATAAAATAAATTCAAAAATTCCATATCATCATTAATCGTGTTCGTGTGTTGTATTCCCCCACTTTCAACACTATTGCCCATTCTACGAAATTGCTGGAACCATCTTCGTATGTCTTATTAAAATAAAAAAAATCATCTCTTCCACCTGAATTCTGCTCCTTTGCTTTTCAGTTTTAACAGAAATATTTTGCGTTGTTCGTGGAGCGTTATTCTTCGTAGTGGTAGTAATAATAAATATTATTTTCATTTGAAAAGGTACATGGTGCATCGATTATTGCTGGCAGCTTTAGGTCGACGAGAACTGGACGATCGAGATCACTACGGAAACAAGAGGTTGGATTTGGCTGGACCACTGCTGGCTTTCTTATTCCGTGGGTAAGTATAACTCAAAATAATTAGTGTTTTTTCTATGGTATTAATATCTACCGAAACATAATCGTAATTTTTAAAAAAATCATACTTTATTTTATAGTTCCGTTTCCTTTTCATTCATGGGTTCAGTCCAGATATTTCCAACTGTCCCGGGTATGACGTCGAGGCCCGTTTACTTTCGGGCAAGTCACACGAAAAAAGGCAGTGAGAGTAACATGACTGGTCGTGCGCCTTGTTTACAGTCGCAGTGTAAAGTATTGGCGCCAACGAGTAGTTATGAGGCTGCTCTCTGCTCCTTACTGTTAGCCTGCCTTTCTGGTGAGAATGAGATGTGACGTCACAAAGCGTTCAGTTGGAAATTACTGGTTTAATCAATATTTTTCTTTTGCCGTTGCAGTTTTAATTCTTTTTTCATCTTTCGTATTATTGCTTTTTCCTTTTATGCAACAATAATTAATTTTGTTGTATTGTGACTGTATTTACTCTTTGTCTAATGTGTTAGTCAAGGCATACAAATTTGAATTAATACAATTTTATTCTTTTTGTTTTTTTTAAAAAAAGCCTTAGAAAAAAAAAGTATCGTATTTACCATTTAGATTTCTTTCTTACTCCCGTTGAGTTATAGTGATATTATTGTAGATATTTAAAGATTTACCAATATGGCTTTTCTCATTTTTCGAGGTGTGAACTAAAATTGATAATAAGTCCTTCAATGTTCTCTCGCACGAGAGCAAATAAATACGTACTTTTCAGTTTGCCTAGCTAGAACATTATTATTATATTCACCCATGTTTCAGTGGTTACTTGGAATTAGTGCTGGAGTCGCACAAAGTACGAGTCTTGTTACCGGCCGTCGTAACAGAGGCTTTCCTGTTTGATCGGGCAGAAATTTATGGTACCTAAACTTTCCTGACTGCTACCCTCCCCCCATTAATTTTCCCGAACAGAAGTTTATCGAGCGATCTTTAAACTTGGCAGTTGCATGTACTAACGATAAAGCTTCCTAGAAATTCCAATCAACTGGTACTGTCATTAACCGCGACACTAAAACACTAAATTACATCTTGGCTACACGTTGAGACGGCGTACGGCTTAAAAGTGATGGCTTCTTCCTCCATGAATCCATTCCATTTCGTAAAATATATGCAATGGCAGATGGAGTGTCGCATTATTCTGTACGTTGTAGTACATTTCTTACCTTGATTCACCATGTTAGTCCTGGAAGTTCGACATGACCCTTTCATAGCAATCTGTTTTACGTATAACTCGTAATTGATCACACGGCCATCATTTTCCGAAACTATACTTGTGATTCAAAGATAATCATGTAATTCCGTATATCCTCTTATCCTTATTTCTGAACACACTTCACTTAGTCACTTATTTAATTTTGTGTACCATGTCTCCGTGCACGAATTGAGTGTTGATTTCAAAACAAATGATGTTCCCGTTGACGCCAGGAGAATAATTTAAAAGTTTAAACATCCTTCACACACTGACATCATTGCAAACCCAACACCATCTTACCAGCCCTCGTGGTTCAGGCGGTCATATCGTGAACTTCAGATCGGCAGTCAGTGGTAGAACGCTCACCGCTGGACCCTGGGATCCTCGGTCCAATCTCTGCTCATGCCATGTGGGCTTTGTAGTGGATAAAATAACGTTGTGCTTGGATTTTCTCGGGGTTCTCCCACTTTCTTCATTCCATCATTATCATCCACACGGCCTGAGCGAAAAGTTGCCTATTAAATATAATACAAATTCAGGTCGGCAGTGGATAGGTAGGCGAATTCGAACCCCACGACCAACGATCCTAGACTGAGGTTTCCCAGGGTTTCTCCCTGAGTTTCACCACGAATGGTACCTTAAATTTTGCCCTGACTTGTGTCTTCCCTATCCTCTACCTAACCCATCCCGGCCTGAGCCAAAGATGCCAAAAGGCCTTAAATAAATTCAACAGTATCTTGATTTGTAAATGAGAAGCTTCGTGTAAAATTTGTGTGTACTTAGTTCTAAATTTCTGTTTGGTTCAAAGTCATACAATAATTTGTTTGTGTTAAAACACCCGATTGTTCCTAAATTCTCTTCTTGTTTTCCAGATTGTTTAAGAACCTAATGAAGGAAGTTCGCATGTACGCCCAGAAATTTATCGACAGAGGAAAGGACTTTAACTTGGAACTGGCTATCAAGACGAAGATTATCACGGATGGTTTGAAGTACTCGTTGGCCACAGGCAACTGGGGTGACCAGAAGAAAGCTCACTTGGCGAGAGCAGGAGTGTCTCAGGTGTTGAATCGACTAACTTTTGCCTCCACGCTTTCACATCTCCGTCGTGTGAACTCCCCAATTGGTCGAGACGGTAAATTAGCCAAACCTCGTCAGTTGCACAATACCTTGTGGGGTATGATCTGCCCTGCAGAGACCCCGGAAGGTGCTGCTGTAGGACTCGTAAAGAACTTGGCTCTTATGGCGTATATTTCTGTCGGTTCGCAACCGTCTCCCATCTTGGAGTTCTTGGAAGAGTGGAGTATGGAAAATTTAGAAGAAATTGCTCCGTCTGCGATTGCGGATGCAACGAAAATATTTGTGAATGGTTGTTGGGTGGGTATCCATCGGGACCCTGAACAGCTTATGGCTACCTTACGAAAACTCCGTAGACAGATGGACATCATAGTGTCAGAAGTGTCAATGATTCGTGATATCCGAGACAGAGAAATTAGGATCTATACTGATGCAGGAAGAATTTGTAGACCTTTGTTAATTGTGGACAATGGGAAGTTACTTTTAAAGAAAAGACATATTGATATGTTGAAAGAAAGAGAGTACAATAACTATGGGTGAGTAAACGAATCCTTTCCATTAAAAGTGTGTGCGCGTGTGTGTTCTTTTGAATCTGGTGTGATATGTATTTCCATAATTATATGTGTTATAATTAAGAGTCGCCGTGGCTCAGGCGGTAACGCGTCTGACTACGAAACGGGCGGCCTAGGTTCATATCTCGGCCAGGACGCTGACTTTTCTCGCAGTGTTCCCATGCCTGGCGCTCTGAGTTGCACTCAGCCTCCTATTAAATTGAGTACCGAAGTGTCCTTGGTATTCCTGGGCACCTTGGGAAGGTAAAGGCGATCGAGCGTGGGACTGGCTACCCCACCTCACTTTGTACGGTAGGTCGAGAAAATGTGGAGCGTATAGCACAGGGGATATCTTTTCCTTTGTATATGTTAGAATTATAGGTAATTACTTGAATAGAAAAGGTAAGAGGGTAATATAAATCGAGCGAGGTGGCTCAGCGCAAGCATAAAGGACTAATTGAAACTAAGTGGACAGATAATATCTAACGTGGTATATGATGGATAAAAGATTAGTAATTACGTTACTAACGTCAGTAATGAGCACATATTATAGATAATTGAAAGTAACTCATATCGCGCGCAAGTGCTCTTGGCAGGTGACATTAGTATTATACTTTTTGTGTGTGTTGCAAAGCGACCCGGATTTAGTTAGTTAGAAAAAGTGGTAGTATATGTTCTTTTACAGTCATTTTCGGATATCTTTTTGTCATGCCTATATACCTACTGTCCCATTCGCATGTGTGTCCAGCGGTCTGTGGAAAACCTGGAAAAGTTAGAGAATTGAATAGGTCAGGGAAAAGTCGTAGGAAAATCAGGGAATTTTAGGATTTTTCCGTGTTTTGCCCAATTTGTGGATCTTCCTGTCCACGGAGCGGATGTACGTGCTTTCAGGAATTCGTATTCAAGGTACGAACGGTCAGTCAGCCTTTTAATTTTAACGTGAAAAGCTATTTCATACGTTGACCCTGTTATTGCATGTGGAAGCTGAAATTAAGCTTATTTTTCTATCTTTTCCCTTAATGCGTCGACGACAATCGAAAAATGGCATTTTAGTCTGGAAAACCAGAAGAAGTCAGGTAATATTATTGTTACTATTCGCTGGACACTGATGTGTGATCGGGTATACACCCCTTGCTGTGCATCTTGTATGAGGGATGACAAAATTATGGCAAAAGAACATATACGTGATGCGTCACCAATCTTGTGTCCGGTTTATCATTGCATATCATATCAAAGTCACTACACATAATATTGTAGACGCTAAGTGTATACTACACGGATTATAAATAATACACCCAGCAGTTTTTAAAGAAGGTTTTATTCACATGCCATTTAATAGTTTTTAATCTTTCATTCAATGCACAATTTTTAAACTTTGACGTCACCATATTCCCATCCCATCTCTCCGTATGGAAGGACGTGTGCCGCCGTGCATAGCAGTGACACCGTCTGCCATTTTGTTTCAACTGCACTAGCTGTCAAGATGTCAAGTTGCTTTGACTTGGGTCCTATAACGGTCTGCATTTTGATCAGCCCTAAACTTACCTTTTAAAACGCTCGATTATGCAACGATATCGAGTTGGGGAATTACTGGTGGGAGAAGTGGTTTCTTGCATCGGGAGGTTTTATAGATTACGCCATCCATTCATTGACAGTGACTAGTTCATGAAAGCAGGAGAATTATGAAAGTAGCCGAAAAACACAAGTGACGCGATTGAGGCTGACAGTGTAAGAAGAAACTTCCGAGATTAGTGTTGTAGAAAAAAAAGCCTGTAATCGCGTTGCATCTGTGTACAGCGTTGACAGCACTTATGCAATAAACGCAAATCTCATCACTGCTCTAATTCCCGCTTCACTCTTGTGGGGATGGCCATTTCTTCAAATTGCTCTCTCTTCATTGCAACTTTAACTGCAGGAAATAGAAAATAAAAAACAGAGAATCTGGCTCTAGATTTGGCGAATATAGCGGATATTTCATCGCCGCCGGCCGTTTCTAATAAATTCTGCAGACTGCAGCACGTTTTCGATCAAGAAATGTGGACAAAACGAAAGCTTATATTCCTCTTTCCTAGTCTTGCCATAATATCTCCATTTTCTCCAACGTCGAAGCATTTTGGTTGGATAATGACATAATTTTTTGTTCTTGAAGTCCCAGGACGACCAGTCCGTTCATCGCCCTCGAGCTTTTGCCACTTTTGCTTTGAGGGATTTATGTCAATAAAATTATCGTCTTGAACAGTACTCCTCTCCGTATGCAATGCTTATCATTTCCAAAGTTCCACGTGCAGGTTTCGTAGTTTTGGTTATATATATATATAAAAAGGTTTAAATACTGTGCTTTATTTATTTATATTACATGTGGATAGAAATAAGTTTATTTCTCCGTACTGTCCTTATGCAACAGCGAGGTTATGAAGGACGAGACCTACAGCTACAGCTTAAAGTGGAATCTGAACTACTACTCTGTTTGTACCTGAGAGAATTGTCCTCCACCTGAACTCGAACTCGGGACGTAGTACGCCAACAAAGACATTTATACAAATAATGGAATTTAAAATTACAAATTTAGTATGTTGATATCAGTCAAGAAAATTAAAACTAAAAAGTCCCATCCAAGTTAATGTTGCTGTGATAAGCTACGGATGTAGTCAGGTACGTACATAGACATTTATTTCGGGGAGGAGAGGGTCCAGAGCTTTTGCGGAGGTCCAAATTCAGTATGAGTGTAAATTTTACAGAAAATATCGAAAATTGTAGTAGATTTACAAAAAATTCGGAATTTCGGAGGGGGTTCGGACCTCCAGGACCTAACACCCTGCGTGCATCACTGGATGCAGTAGATAATTTTTGCCAACTTGTATCAGTATATTTAAGCAAAGTTAACTTTGGCTTCTCTATGAAACAACAGGCATTCAGACAAGCAGAGAGAGATACAATTTGGTTTGGTTTCGTTTGTTTAGGCTTAACGTCCTTATGTAATAGTAAGGTTATGAAGGACAAGACCTACTGCTTACAGTGGCATCCGAACCACTACTCGGTTTGCAGTTTAGAAAAATTCTGTGGCCTCATCGAGAATCGAATCCGGGCCCCATTGATTACAAGGCGAAAATGATATAAAATTAACGCAGATGGTTTAATATATGGAATCGTCACCATGAAGTTCACACTATTTGTGTCATTTTGTTGGGGGGTGGGTGGGGGAAGTTTAACCAATTTTCTTTTCTTTTTCGACAAAAAAACACCTGGTTTAAACCAGCCAACCCTGCCGAGTAGTAAGCGTGCTGGCTTTTTGTGCGTGTAGACGTGAGTTCAAACTTACTGGTGATCCATTGACCACGGTAGTTCGGAGCCGTCTTTAATAAGAACTGTAAACTCTGCCCTTAGAAACTCACAAGCGCGTGTAAAGTGTAAAGAATAATTGAATAGGAAGGACCGCGGATACTGAACTACCTAAAGGACGAATCTAAATGTACAGAGTAACTGTTGAAACTCCTAGATTGTAGATGATGATATTGCTTTTAGGAGAGTTGAAGTAGCCCCGGAATTTTATTGTCGTATGTGCGGCTGCGGGATTTATTACGTGTGATCGTCTGTTGATAGTTGATTACTAGGGTGGGCAGATTTTTCTTTTTCTCCAGATATTGGGGTTTGAGTTGTCATCGAAAGTTGTGTATTGGTACTAAATAAAACCATGCCAAATATGACCGTCCTAAAACAATATTTAACCGGGCCCTTGGACCCCAAAGGGCAAGAGCCAAAATATCTGAAAAAGATAAAATCGGACCACCCTATTGATTACTCAGCGTTTGAGAGGCTTATTATAATGACAATAGAAATTAATGTACTAAATAAAATTATATTTGTACTAAGATTAGTGCATTTACAGTTGGCAGGTGTTGGTTGCTAGCGGCGTAGTGGAGTATATTGATACTCTTGAAGAGGAGACGGTGATGATCGCTATGTCACCAGAGGATCTTCGACAGGACAAAGAGTATGCCTACTGTACAACGTACACCCATTGTGAAATCCATCCAGCTATGATTTTGGGCGTCTGCGCATCTATTATTCCATTCCCAGATCACAACCAGAGCCCCAGGAACACTTACCAAGTAAGTCATACAAAGCATGTAAATTGCTGATTATTTTCTCCAAATATGACGTTGTTTAGTTTTTTTTCCAGGAGGCTTGTTTTGTTCAAACATTTGTTTTCATATGTTATCGTTAGAGTTTGAATTTTTAAGAAAGTGAAGACATTTTGCCAGTATGTGATTAACTACAGGTTGTTTATGAGTAAGACGTTTCCAGTCGCTTGCTATATAATCCGTGTATTAGGCCTCGTCGAACGAAATTCACAAAATTTCTATTACCCATCAGTCAATTCTAGCGTGTGTATGCCGGGTTCTTTGCAAGAACTAAAGTTTTTATTGACAGGTGGGGTCACTATCAAGTAAGATACAACAAAATATTACTAACAATATAAACTATTATTACAAAGATGCCACGTTCATACACATTGGATGCTGTCAACATTTAGAATTCTACTTTGGTTAGATACCTGAATAGAAACCTGATTTGACTGAAAAGTCGGTAGGTCTTAATGACGTGACAACCTCATGTACACCGTCTAAGTTGGAATAACTGAAGCATGCTAGTGGAAATAAGTGCGGAATACCTTCTGTTGGTACATGAAAGACTTGGTATTGTTTTTTTGGACTTTGTCCATTGTTTTCATGACTTCTGCTACATTTCAAGACATCTCCTCTTCTCTCATCTTCAGAAATAGTTTGTAAATTCTGCATGTATCTGTCGGGGAGTTCGAACCTGGAACCGTGTGATTTGTAGTTCGTTACTCTAACCACTACACTATGGGGCCGCATCCTCCTCGAGTGGCAGCTATTTTACTATTCTTTTTATGCTTCAAGGTCATATTTTCCTGTTCCTGAAGTAGTCATCAACATAGACTTGGGTTCGATACTCGGGTAGCTGATTGTATCTTATGTTATTTTCTCTGTGTCGGATGATGATTTTGTTGTTTGTGTAGTATGTTGTGAATATCTCGTTGTATTCTCTTAGCCTTACTCCGTGAGGGTTCAGCTACTTTGAAACTATTAAGTTTTTCCTGTGTTCTATAAACCTTGTTTCCGCCTTTTATATCACTTTAAACCTACAGACCGCCACATGCTCTTACTTATTGCTATTTCCTTAGGAGATAAATTGAAGAAAATAGCGGCAAGGGCCCTCATTGAGGGTACTACCTCATGCGACTGAGGAAAAACCCTAGATGTATGTACAAAGTTGGAGCCGAACTACTATTTTGTTGACAATTTGGATTTTTTTTTATAGCCATTAGGCATCTATAGCTCAGGCCGGAATAGGGTAGAGGAAAGAATGAGGGAAGGAGTCTTCCAATGCCGAAGTTCAAGGTACCATTCCGGCATGTGTCAGATGTAATTGAGGGGAAACCTCAGTCAGGGTGGTCGGCCGTTTATCTCGAACCCAGGACTTTCCAAGTATAAAGCCATCTCTACCAACTGAGCTACGGCCGCTCATACCTTTGCTGAGAACGCAAAGATCTTTACCGTGCTAGATCTTTCACCCGCTTGATTGAAATAATTCTTGAGTTTATAATGTGATTGCTGCTGCTATTCCAGAATTCAATGGGACACTGTGACTCAGTGGTAGAGCGCTCAACTTTGGTGCGTGGGGTCTTCCGGATTGTACCGTGTGGGGTCTTTTTAGTGGACAAACACCGTGTGCGTAGATTTTTCTAGATGTTCTCCCAGTTTTCTTCCACTTTCTTCGTTCCACAAATTTTCTCATCATCCAATCGGCCTAAGTCAAAAGCTACCGAAAGGCCTTAAATAAAATTCTAAAATTCCAGAATTTAAATAAACCGCAAAAGGTAGATCTTGTAAAGTGTTCTAGGTATGATGCCTGGTCTTTAGTGTGCAAACGACTAGAACCATATATTAATTAGTTTTATATGAAATAAGAAAATATTCTTGTAAGTGCTGAACAGTGAATGTTTTTCTTCCAGAGTGCTATGGGTAAACAAGCTATGGGTGTGTACATTACTAACTTCCACGTGCGGATGGACACTTTGGCTCACGTTTTGTATTACCCACACAAACCTCTTGTGACAACACGTTCCATGGAATACTTACGTTTCCGAGAGCTTCCAGCTGGTATTAATTCTATCGTAGCTATTGCCTGTTACACGGGGTACAATCAAGAAGACAGCGTCATCATGAACGCCTCCGCTGTGGAAAGAGGTTTCTTTAGGTATGTTGTTAATTTGTTATCGTAGCAATTAAGATAAATCGGAGGAAGTGGGTTAATACTGTAGGGTTAGGGCTCACGCATATAGAGGGAGAAACAAGCAAGTGACGATGAGTGAAATGATGATGATGATGATGATAATGATTATGTTAATCATAAAGTAATTCAAAGAATGAACAGTTGCCTAGCAACGGGTAGATAAAATTACAATTGATTAAAAACGAACACACAAATGTCTTACGCGGAAAGTAATTTAAACTTGTGGACTCTTGAAATTATAATAAGAAAAGTTTACTTTTTTAGTCAATAGATGGCAGCACGGCTTTGCATATATTTTTCATATTCAATAGATCAATTTTAAAGTATGATGTATTAATTATGAACTTTTAAAAATAGATGTTCAAAATGTTCTATGTTTATAATTTAGATTATTATGTATTTATTTAATGTGTAGACTGTGGGTGATTTTATGTTGTTATATGCCAAATACTGATGTTGAGTTTCGTTGAACTTTCCGAACATAATTTCGTGCACGCTCTGATTTGTCGACCCGGAGTTTCTTATTATTTCAGCGATAATATTTAGCTAAACAGATAAAGATTTGTGTGTTTTTCAGGGACTAAAATTCACACAACTTGATCAGAAATTCTAGATGTGCAACGTGGAAATGAAAATGGGAAGTGTCTGGCAACACTGTAATCATGATGGCATGACTGGCTTAATGGAAGTATGCTTGTCTTGTGATCGGGAGATTGTCTATTCAGATCTTGGACTTGCCTTCCCGAGCAAGGTTCTCTGTGATTTCTGTTACTTTGGGAAATTACATCTATGGACAAAAGTTTTGACGCATGTGTGTAACATTTCTTATTGCAAAAATAAATATATTGAAATATCGTATAGATTCGTTGACTTGCAGATATACACAATACCATAATGTACTTTCGTGGAAAATATTGTCCTGATATTAGCTAAAGAAAGTTGATGTGATATTTAGATATTAGGAGCAGTCAATAAATAACGAGGCAGAGAATATTTTACAGTAATTATTTCACTAATCTTAAGAAGTATTGTCCGCAGTTGTTTAGGCAGTTATGCCAGTGTGATATTAGCCGAAGAATGCCATGCTCGTAGAAATCCTTCGTCTACTGTTTGAACCAATTGCGCACGCACACCTTGACTTCATCGTCCGTATCACACCGTTGTGTTCTTCCACTGAAGACTTTGATGTTTGGTCTCGGGCTCAATGTGGTGGCATTAACTTTCGTCACTGGTAACATCTGCTGAGAGAGAGAGAGAGTCTTCCCCAGGGTCGTTGTAACGCTGCAGCGATTGCAGAGACATGGTCATGCGACAGGCCTGTTGTTCTGGTGGCGCTTTCAAACTGAACAAAATGGACGCAGCCGCTGCTAGCATCCTTTTCACATTTGTTTCAGGACTCATACGTCATCTAGCGAAAGAAACAAATGCGCTAAACGTCTTCGTCACAGCAGTACCTACATTTCAGACCCGTCTCACGTTTTTTCAATACCATAGTGCTTGTGGGGTATCCTCTGCCTCGTTATTTATTGACTATACCTAATATTTGATAAAAAAATATCACTTCTAAGTCCAAAAATCTCACTAAGTTGTAATTGTTCCCTCGTGTTATCCTGGACAGGGATATTTTTGTAACCCAATGGGAATTATTAATCCTAGTGTTAATTTTCGTTCATAAATGTTAAACACAGGAATGACATCTTCGTAAATTTGGGAAATTTTCTTTAAAGCCATGCGTCAAAATTTTTATCCATAGCTGTACCAAGAATTTGTAAGACAGGATCGCTTCTCTTGTCTTTCTTCTTTGACGGACAATTAAGCGGCAACGACCTAAATGAGTCTATGAAACCCATTTATACGAAGTGTAAACTATTAGGATGTAAAGTGGATATTTATTTTTAATGGAGAAGAAGAAGGGAATGCACTACTCGCATATAGTATAGAATGACAGTACCTTGCGTATTTATACATACATCACGAGTTTGTGAGCTTAAAACGACGGGAAGATCGATTCCAAACCGCTGCCTTTAATGTAGCACCACAAGGTTTGAACCCGGCAGCAGTCGCATCAGAGGCGGGGATGTTAATAATTTGGCCAGCCGGTTGGTATTATTGAGAAGAGGCAGATGAAGATGTAGGTCTAAATACAAAGCGAATTGTCTGATAAGAGAACCTGCTTTCTTTTGCTGAGCAGCTGTGTTGCATTATTGCGTGTGTGTGAGTTATTAACGTCGTAAACGAGCTGACTAGCTTCTAAGGGTAGGACAGGACCTACAGTTTTTCGTAAAGTGAGCTCCGAACCACTGCGGGATTTGAACTCGTGAGCACGCGCAAAGAAAGCAGCGCTCTAACTTTTCGGCCACCCCGAGATCTTGTATTATTGTGAATTTTGATACCTTGTACTTAAAATTTAGAATCAAATGGTGAACAACAGTCATGAATCTGGGCCGTTTTATTATTATTATTATTATTCGGAGTGGTTGAAATCGATATTATTCGCAAGTTCCATCGAAAATATATGATTGTTAATAATTATTTTGCCTGAAATGTCTTATTTATTTACCATTTATGACTTTGGAACGAAATATTAAGTGAAGACTTTATTTCCAACTTTTTCGAAACACGTTATTTTTGGGTCTCGTTTGTATTTATTGTATTTCTATTTTGTTATTTCATAAATTTGTAATCCATCCTAATTTTAACCTTAAATTTTAATCCTCATCATCATATTCAGACATTTTCTATCCACTGCTGGATGAAGGCCTCCCCTTTTCTTTCCATTAAATTTCAATATTGTATTTTATATTTTCAGGTCCGTGTTCTTCCGATCCTACAAAGATGCTGAATCGAAACGTATCTGTGATCAAGAGGAACAGTTTGAAAGGCCGACGAGAAATACGTGTCAGGTAAGTTGATTTTGTTTATTTAGAAGAATTCTTTGCTGTATTGCATGCTGAAAATTGTCTTTTGCATTAATTTGAAGTATCGCTCTAGGCTACGAGTATTCATTAATAGAGATATTCTTTGAGTGCATATCAATAAACAAATGAAGTCAATGGATTGTGGATAATTAAAGAGGATGTCACAGTTCTTGTGTCGTGAATTTTCAAAATCTTTTAAACAGTATGACTTGTGCAGAGTAGTTGAAAAGCGTTACTGTTAAATGCTTCGCGACATTTAATTTTTATTATGAGTAAACTTAACTTCATTCCAAAGAGATAGTGTACATACTCGGATATATTCATCTTTGTAAATTCCGGGTAGCCGACTTCTTTCCACATCCATCTCCCTTTGCTCTAAGCCAGAGATGTCTAAAGGACATTAAGACAATACTGATCTCAAGCAAAGTGAAGTAGATGGTAGAGTATATTGGTAAGTGATTACATGTGGTAACGTAGAAATAAAAGTGGGATCTTACCCTTTTACTTGGAAATATGTGTAGATGTTTTTAGTGGAATTCTAACTTACTTTTTCTTCATGATTTCAGGGTATGAGAAACGCTATTTACGATAAATTAGACGACGACGGTATTATTGCTCCGGGCATAAGAGTATCAGGAGATGACGTGGTCATAGGGAAGACTATCACACTGCCTGACAACGAGGATGAGGTAGTACTTTATTTATTTTACTATTTCTTCATTATCTCTCATAATAACAATAGTTCGCATAGAAAAAGTGATTCAATTATTCAGTGTGATTCAGTGATGTATTTTTTCCTTGGAAAACCGACAGCATGGAACTAATGTTAGACTAATAAAACTCGCCTTATGCTTTATTGTATGTTAATAATGTGTTATGTTCTCTGTGTTTAGGTGTAGGTAGTAATAACACGTACAAGTTTTAAAAACAATGTATTGATTGACATGTATACATTTTAACATACACATTTCATACTGAAACAAATGCTTGAAAACACGTCCGAGGTCCATTTATTTATGGTCTTTATGCATCTAAGGCTCAGGCCGGGATAGGGAAATTTCAGTAGTTGTTTTTCATAAACTTAAAGATAGTTTTTTGTATTTTACCTAGATGCAAAATAGAGTATATTTAATTTAAATGCTGTAGTTTCATGTATCACAGTGAGAGCTTGGGCTCTCCTCTCCCAACCCGTCTGGTCAGCGTGGGAACAGTAGACCAACTCCTCCCTTCGGGGAGAGGCCTCATCCATTAGTGGATTGAATATGGCTGTGATTTATTATTATCATTATTATATATATATATGCATATATATATATATATGGACAACACCACCACCACAACCAAACAGACGATAACTTGCATTGGAATAGAAAAAGTCGATGGAGGAGCTTGAGTTGAGCATTGTCTATATCGAAAAAGACTTTCTTTCAGACATTATGGGATTATATGCTGTAAATGTTCGTATCCTACTGGAATAAAAGCAATCCAATTTTTTCCCCCGTAAAACAACATTTTGGGCTTTAATTTCAAAAAGTAACTTTGTAGAGCAGATAATAGCTTTATTCGTTTAAAATGAAAGATGTAGTTACTCTTATTCGCGAATTTAATTCTTGTTAATTTGCCACTAGGTTTCAATACGTAGCTAGAAATACGGAATATCGACTTTCGCGCATGCGAATTTTGCTTTGCCTCTGGATATAATGCATTTTCCCCCCACGATTTGGTTTCCTCACGTGGAAAACAATTCGCTTAGCGTTATATAACCATATGTTATGAGGGGAAAGGAGTTAACGTTAAGCACGCCATATAACCTTGTCTAAAGTGTAATCTTTACAGGTAAAAGTGGCCCTGCCCACTTGTAGACGAATTTATTTTCCCCAATTTCTAAAAAATGATTTAAGAAGCCATTTACTTTTTCCGTATTATCTGTGAAATAATCTTTGTATCCTGTGAATGATATTTCTAGTGATGTGGGTGCACACAAAGCAGGAGTTAATGCCATGCTTATGGAAGACCTTTGATTGTGGCGTGACACGAGGCTTCCAAATATTTTTGGAATCTTTTTGTTTTTGATTTTGCTGGTTTGTTAAAAATTGATGGTGCAATAGTACGTCATTTTTTTTTCTGGGTGAATGTTAGCATAACTATTTAGAAAATCAAAATAAATAATGCATTAAAATGAAATTACATTTAGAGATTAATTTATATTAATAGGATAGGAGCCACGGTGGTTCAGTTGGCAGAGCGCTCACCTCTGGCGCTAGGGGGTCGTCGGATCAATCCCTGCTCATGCCATGTGGGCTTTTTGGTGGACAAACACCGTGTGCGTAGGTTTTCTCGGAGCGCTCCCACTTTCTTCATTCCACCAATTCATTTCATCATCATTCATGCGGCCTGAGCCAAAGTTGCCCAAAGGCCTTAAAAATCAAATTCAATTTCACAACTAAACGCAAAAAATTGCTGAATGGAACTCACCAGCATCACCAAAAGGAAAAGAGCTCGACTTCAAAAGTCAAAAGTAAAGACAATGCTTTTGTGTTTCTGCGGCAGTAAATTATTCACCGCATGGACAAACTGTCACTGGAAGTGTTTGAGTGTTCTGGAATACCTATGGAAGAGGATTCGCCGTGTCAGGCCAGAGTATCCAGCACCAGACAGTTGGTTTCTCTTTCACGACAATGCATCGGTTCTCCGGGTAGTTGCCGTACAAAAATTTTTAGCCCTGAAACAAGTGTGTGTGCGTTCAATCATCCGTCCAACTCCCCAGATTTATCCCCTTGTGATTCCCCGAAACGTAAGCTTCCATTGAAAGGACGCCTCTTTGAAAACATCCAACGAGCTGTGACATCGAGTCTTCGGGCTATACCAAAAGAAGACTTGCAGAGGTCATTCCAGTTATTACTAGATCGTGCCTCTCGTATCGACACAGATGGGATGCACTTTGAACAAAATACAGGTAGTTCTCAAATATTTTGTCCCAGTTTTATTCTATAACCTCAGTCTTATTATTATGTAATTGTCAGACTATGTATGTACAGTGTACATAGAATGTATATTCCATTTTGAGGAGGAGGAATAACTGAACTTTTTGTTTTATTTTGTAGTTGGAAGGAACAACAAAACGATATACCAAACGAGACGCCAGCACATTCTTAAGGAACAGTGAAACTGGTATTGTAGACCAGGTAATGATTACTCTCAACTCCGAAGGTTACAAGTTCTGCAAGATCCGAGTACGGTCAGTGAGAATCCCACAGATTGGAGATAAATTTGCTTCTCGGCATGGACAGAAGGGAACGTGTGGTATTCAGTACAGACAAGAGGTAAGGAAACAATCCGTAGATAATTATTTTAAAAGTAAATAAATAATTATTTCTAAGGCTTACAATAAAGGAGCATGTAAAGGTTGTGATACTACATTTCTGGCGTGCTGTTAAGCAAAAAGGTGTTACGCTATTTATTTATGTATTATTATTAGAGGTGAGCCCATACCAAAATTTCTTGATACCAATACTTATTTCTGACCTACGATACTCGATACTTTCATCAACATTGTTCTACAATATAAATAATAATTATAATAAAAGTATAAAACTCAAAAATAAAAAGTTCCTATCCTTCTCCACTTTATTAACTTATTCTATGTTCATTTTTTGTTTATTTTATGCGTTGTTGACTACTTTCTTTAACAGGATAGTAGAGGGTGCCTTCCTAAATTTTGGGACAATGCTGCAGCATTTTGCTCACTTTAGTGAGTGGATAAAAATAAAAACAAACCGAACAGTATCACCATATTAACTTGCACAGACATTTAGTAACTGAAAGGAATGTTGTAGGTTTAAATGGAAAAGACTGTGGCAGTTTTGTGTTCAGCAGAAAGATCATTAATGCCTTATACTTTCTCCAAAATTGACCACGAATGTTGCTTCCATGACTACAAGTGTAAGGGCCTTAGATTTGTTATTCAAAACCATGAGGAGTTTGCAAGATGTTCGACTTTGTTTTGATAAATTTCTGGACGAACTATTCGAAATGTATAAACAGAAACTTACAGAATTTCGGACACCTGCTTGGAAGATAGGTTCATATAAAGATGTTAAAACTTTACGCGTTTGCAGATGCTGAAAATGCTAATCAGTGCGAGCAGTGGGTTATTTTCTTTGTAATTTGAATTTTATTCATGGCTTTTAGACATCTAACGCTCAGTCCGGGATAGGGGAGGGGAAAGGATTGAGGAAGGTGTCGGCCAGAGCTTATGGGTTCGATCCAAGCGGCCGACCATCCTGACTGAGTTTTCCAGGGTTTTTCTTCAGTCACACCAGGCAAATGACAGGATAAAACCTTCAACTTAGGTCCTGGCCGACACCTTCCCCGGATCCTTTCCCCCCTTCCCTATCCCGGCCTGAGCCTTAGATTAGATGCCTAAAGGCCATAAGATAAAAAAATATTGTTGTTTATTCAGAGATTGAGTGGTTACCAAAATGACCAAAATAAAGTTGTCGGATTGATTGCTTAAGTGAATGTAAAGATATTTAGTTTATATGTAAACATTTTCCTAGTTGCACTCAGAATCCTAGTATTTACATCAATCTGCTTTTAGCCTCCAGTCGCGATCATTTTGTCAAAAGTCAGTCTCGAATGGGTCTACCAAAACCTGCTTTTCAGATTTTCTAAACCTGTTTTACAGTCAAGAAACCGTCCTTGTACATTCTTGGTTCTTGTGTTAATAAAGTTTTTTTTTTTTTTTTTTTTTTTCAGGATATGCCATTTACTTGTGAAGGCTTAACTCCAGACATTATCATCAACCCTCACGCTATCCCCTCTCGTATGACAATTGGTCACTTGATCGAGTGCCTTCAGGGTAAGGTAAGTACTTATATGCCGCACAGTTTTCAGGTAATTTTTGCAATGATTCAAGCGTTCATATTCATTTTTCTTTGTAGTCCCACGTGAATGTAAGGTTTGTTATTAATAGAGCCTTGATATTAGGCTGAATTTCTAATTCTGATTGTAAAGATATATAAAAAGACTTGATTTAAGTTTATTTTGGGGTTATAGCCCTACTTACATGCAATATTATTTTGCCGGTTTTACCATTTTTTATCAAATAAAATTGTTCATGTCCGCAGGCCATGGTTTTATTAACGTTTTACGTTGCAAATAATCGACAACCTTAGTTTTGCCAGAAACGTAATGGCCTATCATATCTTGTATAAACTGACCATATACTTCGAGTCACGTGCAATGCTAGGCATAAGGCTACAAGCACAACAGAGAGAATAACATTTAAAGGTTATAACTAAACTGGGCCGCGTTCCCCTTTTAAAGGTCTCTGACCTGTCGGACGGCTGTATTGCATTCAGATAGACAAGGTTACTGAGTCAATGTAACGCCTTTTCGTAGCCGTATGTCTGACTTCCGTAACCCCAGTCCGATACTTATTGATTCCAGTAGCTTCCCAATTGTCCTCACGTTGCTGGGTCAACACCGTTTGCCGAGAATAGAAACCCGTGACCACTCGTCCTGAAGGTGAGTGCGCTGGCAACTAGGCCACGCAGGAGGATCACTGAACAAATTAGTTTAAATCCATTATCTCACTTATTTTATTGCATTCATTTGTAGACCTTGTTCCCTCAGGTGGCTTAGTGGTAGAGCGATCGCCTCTGGTGCTTAGGGTCCTCGGTTCGATCCCAGCTTATTCCATGTGTGCAGTATAGATCAAGTACATTCGAGCGTTTCAACCGGTATTTTCAGATGAAGGTCCGTTCTAATCAGGAGAGATGTCGGCGTGACTTATCACAAAACTCAACCTTGCGACTGACAATCAAAGTACATAACTTTAGTTGGATTTATCATTCGTTATTTTTGTTTGGTGGTTTGTAAAAACTTAGCTGAACTGTTTGACAATACAAGGTAATTGGCATCATAGACACGGAGAGTCTAACAAAAGAGCCAAAAAATCAGGAAAGTCAATGAATAAGTGTACACCATGTTATGAAGATAAATTATGGGACAAGAACTACTCTTAACCCTTACCAAATTTATAATTAAGTGGCGAGGATTCCTTCCCTGTACTGTAAAGAGAATCCTCACTTAGTACATTAGAAACACTGTTCCAGTTACAATTTGTAATAATTTCGCAATAAATAACACACATTCTCTGTTCAACAAACTTTAGTATAGATCATAGTTACATATTGATCATATACAGCATTCATACGCAAACACACTTACAGGACGAACGTATTCTGTACGTAGTACACGCTGACAGCTTCATGGATCCGTGTTGCACTTCCGATACGTCTTTGTCTGGTGATTTTTATAACTTGGACAACAGCATTGCTATGAACTCACTGATGAGTTGGCCAAATGGTGTTGCGAAAATAGTAGGGACAGTGGTTCTAATATGCTACGTGCTTTTCCGTTATCTGTAAATATTCTTATCGATATTTCAACTTTTCACGCGGATCATTGTCAAAGTAGCAAAAATGAATTGACACTATGACTGTGTTGGTAAAGAAAGGGCAAAAGATCATTTTCCTTATTACTTTTTTGCTCCTTTATTTTGTACATTCTATTCTGAAACTGTGAGAATGATCTGACGAATTTTGAATTTTATTTATTGCCTCGATAAAGATTGGAGTAAAAGGAGAAATGGTTAATATCCTTAATAATACTAAATTTCAATATTTTTTTAAATTCCTTTTATTTATCGATAATATATTGCACTTTTACTAGTACAGTTTCGAAACTAGTTTGTGCTTCTTCATCAGCTATTGTTAATTAAACAATGACTTAGAGACTTCCAGGTCGCGGGTTAAAATCCGGCTTGGGGTATATTGTTTGTCCATTTTAACAAGCATTGCACTCATAATCGTGACGGGCCGAAGTCAAAAAGATACGAAAATGGGTCGTACCAAAGTATACTTAGAGATTGATTGGCTGTCTTAACACGTGTTTGCTTTTTCTTTCTTGCTGGTAGAAAGTTCTTGAATTTCTGATTGAAGCAATTCCTGCGTCCGTGTTTAATTTAGGTTTGTGTTTTAGAGTGTAGTAGGCTCTGTCTTTAAATTGTTTGTTTCTGCCAGGTGATTTGATAGTCTTGTTGGTTTTAGATCCTTGTGCTTCAAGTCCCTTACAGGTTTCAATTTTACTTTAGTATTTCTTCTAGGTTATCGAACGTGTGATCTTTCACTGTTACAACTGATTTCATAAATGTATTTTTTTCGTTTGTTGAACTTCAATAATTTTAATTTTTCCATCTTTTATTTATGCGTGCAAATCTAAAAATTATACTAAAAAAATCTAATAATTCTAACTAATTACTCTGATGGTGTTCTTTTTTTGTGTAGGTATCTGCAAACAAAGGCGAAATCGGTGATGCCACTCCTTTCAACGATGCTGTAAACGTGCAGAAAATTTCCACCCTTCTGCAAGAGTATGGCTACCAGCTTCGAGGGAATGAGGTGATGTACAATGGTCACACAGGGCGAAAGATCAATGCCCAGATCTTCTTGGGTCCCACCTACTACCAGCGTTTGAAACACATGGTGGACGACAAGATTCACAGCAGAGCTCGAGGGCCCCTGCAGATTCTTGTGAGGCAGCCTATGGAGGGAAGAGCTAGGTAAGTACTTCTCTTAGCTGCAGGGAATTTTTCCTGGTTTAATAAAGAATGGCATTGCTTGCTTATTTATTTATAATCCATATTTATTTACTAGTCAAAGAATCCACCCGTTGGTGCTGTGTGAGTAAAATACATTAGAACCACCATTACTACTACTACTACTACTACTTCTTCTAATAATAATGATGTCATATTTAATCTGCTGTAAAAACATTAAATATAAATATTGTTAAATATTGATACTATTGATTTATCTCTGACTTAAAAATGGAAACCGTGTATTTACTCCATTGTTATAAACAATGAAATTATTGTTTTTATTAATTAGATCGCTACACAGTCACTTCTGGTGACTTAAAATATCTACAGCTCCTGCGCCTGCAATAAAGGTACACATATGCTAAATGTGGTTGAAATCAATGCACCTCCCTTGGGGATGTTTACCCCTACTCGTGATTGTACACCTTCATACCAAATTTCGTTTCTCTAGCTTTGGTGGTTTGAAAACTGGGTTTTGGGCGACTTTTTTTTTTTAACTTTTTCTTATATTGTCGTGACCTATTCGTGATGGTACACCTTCATATAAAATTTAATTTTTGTAGCTTGAACCGTGTGGAAAATGGGTTTTGGGGCGGCCAATTTCAATCCAAGATGGCGACGTTTCTAAAATGTTGTAATATTTTCCTAAACTGCTCTTAATAATACATCTTTATGCCAATTTTCGTATATCTAGCTCAAACGGTGTGGAAAATGGATTTTTGTGTCGGTCATTTTAGATCCAAGATGGCGTCTTTGGATACATTATGTAATATTTTCTTCATCTTGTGGTGACGATGCACCTTCGTGCCAAATTTCATTTCAGTAGCCGCAGCGGTTTAGGCTGTGTATTCTATACAACAATGGCTTTGGCGGCCCGTTTAGATCTAAGATGGCGAATTTTTCAAAATGTGGGATTTTTCCTTTACCTACTCTTGTTCGTACACCTTCATACCACATTTGGTGTTTCTAGCTCCAGTTTTGGAGTGAGAATTTTGAAAATCAGTGAGTGAGTCAGTGACCATGGGGCTATATATTTTATGGATGTGGATAATGTTTAAGTGGATTGGCACATTAAAAATATACTTTGCTTATAATCAGATAAACTGAGGAGTTCGTTAACAATATAAAATAATATGACGTCGGAGTGGCCGAACGCGCTCACTTTCTCTACGCGTGGTCACGTGTTCTGCCTGGGGTTTCTTGAACGGAGTGGTTCGGAGCCTGCTTTAGAAAAAACTATAGATCCCGTCCTTAGAAGCTCACCAGCTCGTTTAGGGCGTTAATAACAATTGAACATAAAATAATAATAAGGCATTCGTAAAACGAAGTTGTGTCTTATAAGGAAACACAATTACAGGGACTCTACGAATGCGTGTAGTTACAAATTATAATTTGCTCGGAGTTGAGAAGTGGCAGAGTTCTCAGTACTGGCATTCTCTTACTTGCTGGTCTCCAGCTAATTCTCTCGTTTAGTAAACACTTACAAATAACTAAAATCGTGATATATTTCGCAAGTCGGTGCGCTCAGTACTGGTTGTTTGGTGGTACTGTCTGATACCATTTACCCCTGTCTGTGTTTGACAGCGCGCAGTACATTAGAAGTGAGCAGGATTAGCCAGGAAAAAATGGTTGTTGGCGCAGAAAACTGCGCATAATTATATTTCTGACGCGAGAAGGCGTTACTTATGTTACTACTAATCCAACTAAAATTTTATTTTAGATGTTTATTATTATTATAGCGCGGAAGTTCAGGCATTTATTTTACTTGAAATTGGCAGGGAAAAAGGAATTTATTGCTAAAATAGGTATTTGCATATCACTCTACATTACATGACGATGTCCTTTATTGGTTGCACATCACCACAAGCTGCTTCTTCAAGTTTTCAACACATATTAAGCCTTCTGTCACAGGGAACTATTTTCATTTTAGAAAATGGTCTCTCAACGTCCACTGAAGTGAGAGAGAATCCTTGAAACGAAGTATTAATGACTGGTCTATCAACAACAGTTGAATAACACTGCATTTGTTTTCAATTTTTCCTGGTCCTCGTTTATATTGATCCCTCACAACTTTTCAACCGGTACTTCGAACAGTTTGTTTATAGTTTGTCGCACAATATCCTTCGTTGTCACCAGTCTTTCTCCTCTCTTCTCAGCTTTTATTATTGCTTCTGGCAACGTAGCGTGGTATGCGTGAGCTGTCAGGTCATCACCCTGCAATAGATCGTGTAGCCATGAATAGTACCAGAGTTTCAGAAGACACTGAAGTAGTGAAGGGTGATGGTCAATGGAAGGTGGATCACGAGTTCAGTCTTCACGGTGGCTCAGTGGTAGAGCGCTCATCTCTGGTGCTAGGGGTCGTCGGTACGATCCCTGCTTATGCCATGTGGGCTTTGTGGTGGATAAACACCGTGTGCGTGGGTTTTCTCGGGGTTCTCCCGTTTCCTCCCACTTCCTTCATTCTATCATCATCCATCCGGCCTGAGCCAAAAGTTGCCTAAAGTCCTTAAAATTAAATTGAAATTTCATACGAGGTCACCCTTGTTCCTCCTCGCTGAATGAAACTCACAAGAGCTTCAATGTCAGACCTTAACGTAGTTGTGCAATTTTTATGGTAAAGGTTGTTTATAAAGGCGAAGGAATTGTCTATCGTGTATGTAAGGGGCAGGGATGTAATTGCTGTGCTTCTTTCCTCACAGGGATGGTGGTTTGCGATTTGGAGAAATGGAACGAGATTGCCAGATCGCCCATGGAGCAGCGCAGTTTCTACGAGAAAGGCTGTTTGAAGTCTCCGATCCGTACAGAATCCATGTGTGTAATTTCTGTGGTCTCATTGCGATTGCCAACATGAGAAATAGCACTTTCGAATGTAAGGGATGCAAAAATAAGACTCAGGTAAGTTGCATTAGAATTAAAGATTTTATTCTTACTTATTATAAGTATTTACTAGTGTGTGAGGAATGCCACGGCCGTGAGAGAATTAAAACTCTACAATAATTACATTATAGCCATAAATAATTAGAGGATAATGAAACCATAGTCCTTAGATTTTGGTAGGTTAAATTTGTAACTTAACGAAGCCTTCTTGAAATTATGACCTCAACCACGGCCAATAACAAAAATGATGTTTCATGTCCAGAAGTCATCAGTAAGCAACGTGTCTGGAACAAGATCAGTTTCACCAAATTATTTTCGACCTTAATTTTCAAAGAAAATATCTTGGGAGTGCCAATAACTGGGCAGCGCCAGTTTCAGGGATGTTTACCCAAAGTTATTTTTCTTCAGTCCGACTAATGCAATTGGGGTTGGAGCCTTGAATTCACATTTATTTATGGCCTTTAGGCATCTCCGGCTGAGGCCGGGATAGGGTGAGTTAGAAGATGGTGGAATATAGTCGGTCAGAGCCTAGTTTTGTAGGTACCATCCCGGAATTTGCCTGGTGTGACTGAGAAAACCGTGGGGGAAAAACCTGAGTCAGGATAGGCGAGTTGGAGCCTGGAATAGCCTTCCTTTCCCACTCCTTTTTTCGAGGAAGTTGTTCTGGACAAGGACCTTTGTGCTTTGGGTAAAGTTGGGATTAACCGAAAGGCTATGTGCAAGTGGAGGAGACAAACAGTTAAAAGGAAAATTAACCAAATAAAGTGTACAGATGTAGAGAAAATTTCATACGAGGCCTGTTCACAAATAACTTTTTTTTTGTCTCAAGAAAACTAAGCAAACTCCACATCCGGCGATAATGGCAGATGAAGTAGGAAGTTTTCATTTTCACGTCTGTGTTGTTTCTATCTGATCGGTAGGATGAGCGAGTGAATGTACTGCGGGAATTGAATAAAAACTAGCATTTAGTTTTTTATTCAAATTATGTTAATGGGCCAGACAGGCAGTTATGACAAAGCCATGATGTGTCTGAGGAACGGCAAGTGGCAGGTTTAGCCTAAATGGTGTCTATCTAGTCTATAAATCTAAGTTCAATAGAAACTAAATACCAAAGCATAGACTAAATAATTCCTAGGCTTTCGAAGTACTTATTGCCATGACTGTACAAGTCGTTACGTGCCGTTCGGCGCGTTTTGCTATGAAGTGATTAAAGGAACAGAGCGCATGCGTATGTTGGAAATTGGGCACATCGGCTACGAAAACGTACATGTTACAATATCATTAGGTGAAGAATCCGTGAGTCGGATGTCCACATTTCAGTGGCACAGCCGCTTCCAAAATGGACAAATGAGTGTGGACGGTGTCCCCTCACATCCAGCGTCCTTGCTTTTATTGCTATGAAGGCTCGGTGTGTCACAAGAACGTCCGACAGGGTATGTAGTGAATAACGATACTTGTCAAGAACTGCGATATTCCATGGAAAGAAAAGGTGTGGAAAATGAGCCTCGTGCCACAATTCCTCAATTGTGAAGAATTGTGGGTTCAAAATAAGTAATATGAGTGTTGTCGCACCCACCTCAGTAGGCCTGGACAGTTTTTCTTGTTCCCAGGAATCAAAAAATGAGCGTAGTTCCTCCATGGCAAAATCCTCCGAGTGGCTTGTAAGCACTTGTATCCACTCGCCTACCGTTTTTCGTATACACTGGGCCAATGAGCAGGAAAGAACACGTAAGCATGTGTTGTTGCTACTTTCTGTGACACAGTTGCTAATCGGGGGTTGTTCTTTCTTTTACTTAAAAAAAAAACAGTAAGTCTGGGTTATTTGAAACGTATTTTCTGTTGGGAAGTTCGATAAATTGATACGTGAACGAGTTTCATAGGTTTTAAGATCTTATTAAAATGAAAGTAGTTGTGAAAGATGCTTTACAGAGCTGAAACCGGTCACTTTTGTTGACGCAGACGTCGGCGACCCGTTTCAGCTCTGATGCGTTAAACATTTCTTTCAGCATTCCCTAAGTTACTCTGTATACCCTTGCACAGTCGGCAAGAGTTCACACACGCACAAAACGGTGAAAATATCAAAAGCGATAAATGATAAAAATCACATCGTAATCATCTTAGAAATGAATGGGCTTTCTGAAAATTTGGAATAAAAATGTTTACATCATGAAATACAGTCAAACTTTTTCTCTTGAGAATTTGACAGGTATCGCTGTAAAAATTTCCAGCATTACCAGTGATGGTAAATGGAGTCAGATACATAAACCTCGTAATTGTTAGCTTTTTTTTAGGTAGATTTCGAAGAAAATCTACCTATTGGGATCGGTACGATATCTATGTATATTTATATAAAAACACGCTAGCGGCCATAATTTTGAAGATATGTGAACCAAATTTTATTATGTTATTTCTAGGCCTAATAGCTCGGCTAAGTTCGTTAATTAGCAAAATCGGCCCAAGGGGGTGGTTGGGGGAGGGGGTTCGTGTGCGTGAGTTTTCTCTAGTTTCCTCCCACTTCCTTCATTTCACTTATTCCCCGGTTGAGTCAAAGCTGCTTAAAAATTAAATTCAAATTTGTAGCGGTGTATTCTGAACACAGGAACTGAATGGTATCCAGTGACTCTCTGATGTATTTGTGTTTGGTGGCTGTGAAATAAACGTTGCTTTTCTTTTTGCAGATCTCCCAAGTGCGGCTTCCATACGCCGCAAAACTGTTATTCCAAGAATTGATGTCCATGAATATTGCACCGCGGCTGATGGTCGTAAGTTAAGAAGAGTTAAATTTTATGTTGATTAGAGTCGCGGTCCTTTGTATACAAACTTTCTATTCCGGAATCCATTCGTAAGTTTCTTAACTAAAGGATGAAAAAGGTTAGTCCTTTAAAATTAGCAATTTGTGTGTTGTGTCTTTCACTAATTGGAAGACCATCCAGGAAACGTCTACATGAAAATGGAGTGTAAGTTATTTTTTTGTCAATAAATGTTTTAATTTTCTAAATGAGTTGTTATTTCACCCGAAACGCAACAGTTCGACCGAATATTGAGATGGCATGAAAAACGTAACCGTTTGTAGAGAAAAAGAAACACTGTGCAGGGGCGTCAAAAGAATTTCCAAAGTACACTCCTATTCGTAAAAAATCCAGTCTGAACACAAATATGGCAGTTCTCAATCAGTGTATACGTGACAACAGAACGTATGACATTTATTTTAAATCCACATACAGTAGAGTCTCGCTAATCCGCACAGACCTAAAAAAATCGTCAAAAAGCGTGCATAAATTTTTAAACCTACTTTATTTTAAACTGTATTTATGTTCCGTTTTAACAGTTCGTAAACAAACTAAGGCTACTACTACTATTGTATACAGTGCACCTATATTAAGGATAATTTAAAGCAACCATCTTCAATAAAAGATGGTAGCACTACCTCCGTAATTGTATTTTCATCGTTGCACGAAATTTCAATGCTGCTCCTACAAATGCAAGCCTAGAGAGTTCAAACTTTCAGGGAAGAAAGTTCATAACCAATTCAAGAGCATGATCGATGCAGATTTTTTTTCTGTTTTCATTGTTTAAAGAGCTTCATTGTTGTTGTGAATATCGAACCCTATAACAATAAAGCTCTCAACAATGAACAAAACAGAAAATAAAAAATCGGCATCGATCATGCTCTTGAATTGGTTATGAACTTTCTTCCCTGAAAGGTTGAACTCTCTAGGCTTGCATTTGTAGGAGCAGCAAGGAAATTTCCTTTAACAGTGAAAATACATTAGATATATACTGAGGTAGTGCTGCGATCTTTTGTTGGAGATCGTTGCTTTACATTAACCTTAACGTTGTTTTCTGGACACTTACTGATGGGAGGGTTCGCTTGTCCTCTGTTTGCTATTTATAGCTTGAGAAATTCTACGGAAGTCTCCCATCGGCACGCATTGATTGTTGTTTTGAATTTCAGTCTACTGTAGTATTGAGACTGACATATTTTTTATGATAAAAACATCGATTGTAAATAGTTCTCCCATCTAAAACTTGTTTTACAGACATTTTGAATCTGATTCCATTAAATCCGGATGGGGTCCTGTCCCATCAAGTGCGGATTAGCGAGGCTTGACTGTACAATGTTATTTAAACATTGCCAAAATGTGCAATTTTTGTACAATAAATCTGACTTTTGTAAAAACGCTCCACTATTATATGTTGCTTGCTTGACTACATGGGTTGTCAAGGAGGAGACTTCCTTGTAATAATCATAGATCGAGAAGCCATCGGTATGCAATTTACTTTAAATCCTTCTTTATGATATACCAGCATGTTTGGAAATAAATGGTCGTTTTCATACTTCCTACTACTATAGTTGAGGAATGGAATACACACTGTTGCTTCATTCAGATAGCCTCAGTTTGCAGCAGTGGATCTCTGGCAACGATTCAGAAGACCCTCTATTCCGTCCCTAAAGAAACGAGACTCCCGGAAGGCACGGTCTGCATTATCCCTGTTTTTGAACACATTTTCAGGAAGTGGCATAAACATATGGTAGTCTGTTGGTACCAAGTTCGGGAAATATGGAGGAGTATTTCATAGCTCGTGTCACTCAGCGTCTGTTTCTTAATTCTTGCCACGTGGGGTTAGAGTTGCATCAGAAGGAAATTTATAATTGACGCCACCCAGTGCCGTCTACCACAGTAACAACAAAACCTTTTTGTAGCGCCAACTTTTGTTTTGGCAAACATTTGGGAGATTCACGAATCAATCCCCTTTTCTTGCGATTATCATGCGTCACAATAGCATCGAGTAGGGGGAGATGATTGTAGTGACGAAAACGAACAGGTTATTGAAGATACAGTTTGTTTTCCCTTTCCCTATTTGTTGTAGATGGAACATATTAAGCAGACTGGAGAGCGTCTCCAAGGTTACAGATTTAAATCCCGCCAGAGGCATGGATGGTTGTGGATTTTAAACAAGCGTTGCACTCATATAATCTAGACGGGGTAAAGTCAGAATTTACTAAAAAATGGCTCATGCAGAATAAAGTTAAGGAAAGCACAAAGAAATTAAGTCAACAAATATTTTTTTTTTAAATATAAATTTATTTCACAGAAGTGTCTTTAAAACAAATCTTAGTCACTGTTCTGGTACTAGTACGGATTGTAATTCATTTGGCTGAAATACATTCCTAGTAATGTCATGTAATAACACTTACGAGGAATTTACATGCACTCACGCAACATTTCTTACAATTACACACGCACACACACATTGTAAACCGATTTAAAGGTATGGTAATTACATGGATTTATACGTAATTGCTTTGCATTTAAGCAAACAGCTATAACAAACCAATTTGTTAGCAGAATGAACTGCCTATATAACAAAGCTCTTTAAGAAAAAGAACTTTGGGTACAAACATCGCGTAGATATCTATCTAACCACACCACAAAGTAAAGAAAACTGGATACATTCAGTGCATATTCAAGTAATGTAGGGATACAAGGCCCTTTTTCATATTTAAAATATGTTGTTTTAAAAATTAGAGTAACACAAAAGTTGTTCTAAAACCAGTAACTTCATTCAAAGATCAAAAGTTTCAACTTGCGCAGGAGTCATTACGACAGAAATCTTATTTATTGCTCTTTTTTTTACTTTACAAATCACTTACACTATCAGCACCATAAAATACACTTTTCTATATCGATACGATTAGGTTGGGAAAATCTCAAATAATTTAAACCACCACATAATTTTCTCGTTACTTTTATTTTGAGATTTTAACTATCAGCAAATTGATTTCAATAAGTTGTATAATATGTTCTTTCTTCTAACATAGAATGCAGTTGCGGAGTTCAGTTATGTGAATTAAGTGTTCTATCATAGTCTAGAATCGGAGTCTATCCAAAGGCAAGTTCATATTTTGATTTTGTGAATTTCTCTGTCACTTTGGTCTAGTTGTAGACGCAACGAAACACAAAAATTTGATGGGAACGCCAACATTGTTATAAAGAAAATAGCTAGAAAGAAAATCTTGTTTTTATTTCTGTCGCTCTCAAACGCACCGTTACAACATATACAGGGTGTTCATGAAATAATGAGACTAAAACTTCGGGAAATGATTATTCACATCAAACCAAGAAAAAAAGTTCGTTTGAAGAAATTTCAAAATGTGATTAGTTTCGGAGCTACAGATGATCAAAGTTAGGGCGGCATCGTTACAAATGACGTCATACCTCGATAAGAAATGGCGTAAGCGGAGTGGGGCTAGCAAATGAGAATCGAAGTAGTACGCAGTACATGTAGTTTAGCTTATGTGTATGTTTGACAATACAATTCTTGTTACGAAAGCTGTCTATTATTCTGTGTAAAGATGTGACGTCATTTGTGACGATGCCGCTTTGACAGCTTCTAGATCTCCGGGACTGCGTAATTTTGAATTTCTTCGATTTAGCTTTTTTCCCTTGTTTTGACGTAAATAATCAACTCTCAAAGTTCTCACCATTATTTTGGAGACACCCTGTATTTCCATTTAATAACATTTGTGTTTAATTGCAACGTACAAGTCTTGTGATTGAATTATTAACGTCCTAAACGAGCCGGTGAGCTTTTAAGGACGTGACCTATAGTTTAACGTGGGCTCCAAACCACTTGTGTGCGCACCCGGAATCGCTTGTTTCTACAAGTACTGTGTACAGTAGACCGCGTAAGGGGACCCTACAAGTTAATTATTACATGGCAACTCCAACATGTCGCGGCTCTCTAGATAGGAGTTAAAAGAATTAATTCCTGTGGGATCCGTTCGGAACTCAAAAGAAAGTGCATCACAGGAAAGCTAAGTGTGGCAAATCTTAGTCTCAAATTCGAAGTCGTTCTAGAAATATGAGGTCACAACTAGACATATTGATTCAGTCCTTGCAAGTCTCACAATTCCGGAAGTTTTTAAGTCAGCATATGATCGTAGGGAAAGTGAATACCACGGATCTGTGAACTTAGCATCGCGTTTTTCAGTAGCGAATTCAAAATGTAGTAGGCTCGTCCCCAGCTCCTTTTGAAGAACTGTTGAGCCTTAGTATTTAATTTTGAATTCGTTGCTGAAAAACGCGATGCTAAGTTCACAGATACGTGGTATTCACTTTCCCTACGATCATATGCTGACTTAAAAACTTCCGGAATTGTGAGACTTGCAAGGACTGAATCAATATGTCTAGGTCCTATACTATAGTACCGTTGTGACCTCATATCTCTAGAACGACTTCGAATTTGAGACTAAGATTTGGCACACTTAGGTTTCCTGTGATGCACTTTCTTTTGAGCTTGGTTTCAGTTGCGAACTCGACTGTCATATACGGAAGGTTTCCTTGTCAGACTCGTACGAAAAGTCCGTTGACAACTTTCGATGTCAGAAAGTCTGCTCGTATGGCAATATTGAAGGAATATTCAAAACAAACATTTGACGTGTTCAACCCCTTCAGTGTTACCAAATTCTTGAACTTTCTGAACATTAGGAAAGGTTAGGTTGGATACGGCAGACCAGCACATTTACGTGACTAAATGGGCATGGTACAGCTCTGGACAAAACTTTTTGACGCGTGTCTAACTACTTTTCACAAATAAATATAGTGAAGTATATATTTGTAGCTAAAAGAGAGTGACATTTCAAAATAGATTTTTCTTCGAGAAAATAATCTTACGTCCCGAAGTTGCATAATTCCTTCGTTTTATCCTGGAAAGGAATATTTTTCTGACTCAACTGGAATCATTCATCCTTATTTTAATTTTCGTTACTAGATTCCACACACGAGAAGAACATCTCTGTGAATTTGGGAAATAATATCTAGAGACATGTAAAAAATTTTATCCATAGCTCTACTTCAGAAATTCAACGCAACCGCATTATAGTACATTGAACGTTAATCACATTCAACGATCTATGGTATTGGTGTTTACACCCGACCTGTCCTCAACTAATGTAAAAATTTCCAAGCAAAAAATTGACCGTTTTGTACTTTAGGTCGTCGTAGGCCCGAAAGGACTTCGTCAACCTTTGATCTTAAAATCTGGCTTAGTTATCAACACACACGTGCACCTCGGATGTGTTAAGTTCTGAATACCTCACGTATCTGGGAACCATCATCTGACGGTAATAAAGTGTATGAATTGAAATATCTTCAGTTTGCATCTGAAGTTAGAGCACTGTAGGATATATACTGCGTGCTGTCATTTCTGTACCTGACAACCAGAACCGCGTAAGTCAGAAATGCTTTTTTTTGGAGAGAGAGGGGGGGGGGAGTGCTTCTCTCCTTTTGCTGCATAATATTCCCTTACATGGTTACGTTGTGTGTTCCATTATTACAACCACCTGAAGGGGAATAGTACGATAGGCATTCGTATTGACGAGCGTATCGCTGTCGGAATTTTAAACGGAAGTTCCGTCAAGAACTATGACGTATATTAGAACAAAAAGTGTCAAGATATGCACCTAACCTCCATGGTCACTAATTTAAGATAATCTAAAAAAAAATGCAAGAAAGCAATTATTAATAACTATGAACATATAGAAATATATTTTAAAAGAAAAAAATCTTGCCCCCGCCGGGATTCGAACCCGGTTTTTTTTACTTAGCAAGCCAACGTCTTAACTACTAAGCTACGATACTAACTTAAAAACGGTGATTTGGCCATTGTATTTACAGTTCACGTGGTACGTAACAATCCAGTAGTGACGCAACTTCCGTTTGGCGGGGGTCTAGGGCAAAGGTGTCCATCCCTCCGGAGGTCACCCCTCAACATAATTCCCCATGTGATGTGGAGGTGGAGGGCTATCTCCATGCTGATGGGTGATGTGGATGGCCAGATCAGAGCTGGAGTGGAAGTGGAGTGGAGTGGAGTGGCAGAGCATAGCTGGAGGGTGATGCGGAGTGGAGGTGAAGATCATAGCTGGAGGGTGATGTGGAGGGCGAACTCCATGCTGATGGGTGATGTGGAGTTTAGGTGGAGGGGCAGAGCATAGCTGGAGGGTGATGTGGAGATCATAGCTGGAGTGGAGGGCGAATTCCATGCTGGAGGGTGATGTGGAGTGGAGGTAGAGGGGCAGATCATAGGTGGAGTGGAGGTGGTGGTGACCTCCGTGCTGGAGGGTGATGTGGAGTGGAGGGCGAACTCCATGCTGAAGGAGGGCTTGTTTCACTACTACATAGTGAAATAAAATAGTTCACTGATCTTCGTAAGTTCGTACCACTACCTACGGTGCGAGTGTATGTGTGTATTCATATTTTTTGAAGATACTGGACAAATGACAAGCAATGATGAAATGTTAGAAAGCGGCCCCAATAATATATGTGAATGTGTGTCAAATGAACTATCCTAGATTTTGACATTGTTTATTTTAGCTGAAAAATTAGAATGCCCGTAATTGCATAGGTGTATGACGCCAAAGAAGCCAAAAGGTCTTAAATAATCCCAGTTTTGAAAATATTTCAGTACAGCAAACTTAAACGACATTCCAGTAATTTGCCAAGTAAGATGCTTGATTACATAAATCCAGTGTTTCTTTCATAGGTGATCGGGGGGTCTACCCCGGAGCGTCAATCACACCTCCAATCAAAATTCCAGCAACAAGGGCTTACTCATTGTTCTGCTTGAATTAGAACCTGCGTAGTGAAGCTAACAAGAAACCTACGAAATTTACAATTGCAAAATTTTAGCGTGTCACCCGTCCGGCCGTCACTCACACAATAAATAAAAATTTCCTTGCGAAACGTATTCAAGCTTTCGTCCCGGAAACTGTAATATTATTCAGAGGTGACTAGTGACTGGGCAGGAAAGAATAACCTCAGTTTTACTTATACTTTGTGGACCGCTAAAGTATTTTTTGTTATTTTCTTAGTTACTTCAGTGCTGAAACTCGCCAAACTATTCATCGTTGCAGGTTAACTTGAGTGAGTTTCCCTCTCCCGTTGATATGTCATATTCAGTTACTCTATAAGTTTTTCAATTGACGCGCCTTATGCTTTTAGGCCGGGACAGGGGAGAGGAAAGGTTTCGCCTCCCGGTCAAGGAAAAAACCTGGAAAAATCTCACGAGGAGTGTATATCGAATAACTGTCAAATACGACTGACAGAAAATTTCTGTGTCAGTAGGTTCCACAAAAAGAAAAATGATATCTCTTGAGACATGAGTTTTCCGGTGGCGCAATTTCTCAGGTTTTGTACAGTTCCTAATGAATAGTGATATACTATGCTTACAAAGTCTCCTTATACATCATTTCTCCTTATAATAATGCGATTATTAAAATAACGGCTGAAGTAGTTGTAGAGAGCATGGATTCCGCCAGGATTCTCAGAATGAGGGGGTATATGAAGTGAAAATTGGGCTACAATAGTGTTTCTGTGAGTGGGTGGTAACGCTTGCTGGGACCTATATTGAAGGTTCCATCCCGACATTTGGCTGGTGCGACTGAGGAAAACCACTGAAAACAACAGTCAAGATGGTCGGCCGCTGGGATCGAACCCAGGACATCTCGAATGGTAAGACAACGCTCTACTAACTATCCAATAAAATTCAAGTATCTCAGGTTCAAGCCAGGAGATGATGCGTAGGTAAAGTGTACCAAGCCAACATTTGCCCAGTGGCGGCTCGTGATCAAAATCGTAAGTGAAGTGCATCCAAATAACAAATTTACCCATTCTCTATTCATCCCGAATTTCCTGGACTGACTGGTTTACCCGTAATGCCGCTTACCATATTAAATGTTAATGAATATTTGTAGAGAAATTAACTGCTAAAAGTTGGGACCCACTATAAATATGTAAATATAGTTGAAGATATGACAAATTTCGCCAACGACTGAGCGTGGGAACAACAAACATGCTCATGTTAAGTATACGCCCAAGAAAAATATAGTACTTTGCTAAATTCCATTCACAAGAAGTCATTCGGCAGTGGAAAAGCTAATGATTTTGTAGAAGAATTTTCCACTTGTAGAACAGAGAATAAAGTACTAGACTGGCATAGTGTAGTTTATACAGTATATTTATTGTTTATTTGTATAAAGGTCATTAACTGAGAAGAGAGTACTAAATAATTTCCTAATTAAAATGTCCAAATCGAACATTCCACCCTTTAAGTGTGAAGCAGGAAGAACGGAATAAACCCAAACACCAGTTGCATGAACTATCGCAGCGTAGGGATTTAAACTGAGACTTTGTCCTCCTCTTCAGAATACTATACTCATCGACGTAGCGTTGTATTATTAATTTGTGGTTTGATACGCACATTTCCAATGCCGATATTAGACGGATTCAAATGAATGTACAGTGCATTATGACGGGGACCGAACAGCCATAACTCAGTTGATAGAGCGTCGGTTTAGCAATCGAAAGGTCTTGGGATTGTTCCCAGCGACCGCCACCCTGATTGGTGTTTTTCGTAAGCCACACTAAGCAAATGCCGGGATGGTAGTCTACTTTCAAACTTGGGATGGTAGCTACTGAACGAAAGTTGCCTAAATGTCATGCAAAGACAAAATCAGTGATGAAAATGATATCCCGTGGAAATGCAAATGGAAAGAATAACTAGGCATATATTCTAGGTCTTGTAAATACGGAAAAGTGATAGCTTTCTCAACCCAAAAATTATTTCCATAAAGACACAACCAGCATTGAAGGACCTTTATATATGCTGAGTGGTAAAAGTTTAATATTACTATTAGAGGAAGGCAATGGATAGAGAGAGAAAATACGAATGAAATTAGATGATGGCCTGTTTAAAATATTCTTCGTGACATTTTCAGTTCTCAGGCTCCTCTAAATTCAACTTATTTTCTGCTTCAAAATTTATTATTCGAACAATACATACACAGTGCACAATTTTAGAGTAGTGTTTGAAGTTTAGTTTAATTTACATTTAAATTACTGGCATCTAAGGTCTAAGCTCGTCATACGTCTAAAGAATGGCGTCCCTTGGCGAACATTTTATTACACCTGAAACGAGAGCTGAGCTGGTGTTCCTTAGTTGCCATCCCATTGGGAAACACCTGCTTTCGAACCCACCAATAGGCCATCTTGGCTGATGTTTTCCAGTTTTCGCGCTCTCGCATCAGCTTGATGCTGGGACAGTTCCTTCCTGCCTTCTACTTTCCCCATCCTGGCCTAATGTAAACAAAACATGACTAAAGACTATAAATAAAATTCAGTTCAAATACACTCGTAACGAGATTGATACTGACCTTCAGGTGATGGTTTTGAAATCTTTAAACGAATAAAAAATTCCGTGCCTCTAGAATATTTATTCTTGCTAATAAACGTTCAAGGCAATTAGAGCGTGACCTGTTCAATTAAATTAATTGGATTTTTCCTTAAGATACAGAGACTATTAGGCCTATGTGTCAAAATCACACAAAATTACTCTGCTGCTGAAATCAGGAACTCACAAAACAATATTTATTAAGAGAAGTTATAAATGAGCTTACAAACTTATAAAGACATTCTAATATATATATATAATTTATATTTCAATATTTACCAGCAGTCCAGCATTGATGTCTTAAGCGTATAATCACTCAGCGAGCTCAACTTCAGACGGAAATGAGATGAATAGAACGTCTAAGGTCTCTATTCTAGATTATATCCAGGAATTAATGGAGGAAATATTAAAATATCTGTCAGAACGCATGGATGTTCAAAGGTTTATTGAACTTGTGCTGGTTCCTTATCAATGATCTGTGGTGAAAGATCACTAGGCGACGTGGAGGGCATGTATAAATAAGGATGAAAAAAAAAATGAACGTAGCGGATGGCATATTTTAAATCTATATATTCGGACTAAAAATGCAATTAATATTTACACATATGGATAAAGTTTGACGAACACCCCTTCCTTTAGTTCCAACCATGAGCATCTTCGTAATTCTTCAAATCCATTCCACCACGCCTTACAAATCAGTGAAATCTCTAATATATCGAGTTATCGTAAACTGAAATATTCTACTTCTACCCAGAGTACATTTTAAGTAAGGTTAGCATTTTATAAAGATCAACCATTAACATAGCCATATATTGAGACTTGATTCTATAGCTTAGTCAAGGAGCTCATACAAAGCAGAAGTAGGATACTTCAAATTCGTTGTATCTAGCATTGTGCGCCTGAATTAACTCACTTGGCACTAGGTCTATTACAGCTCTGGCATACATAGTTATTCAAGGATATTTGTCTATAAAAAGGCCATGTCAAAATCGTAATTCTCTTTCACTATACATACATGAACAAAACACGAACAATTGTATAGGTACACATGGTGCTGATACAGTGGGGACAAATTTACTTTACTTGCACACTGAACAGCCGAAACCAGGAAGAGAAGTAACTTCGTTGAAATCAGATTGCAGGTTCTCTTCCGCTATCCTCAACGCTATCTCGCACTGGCCAGTATAGCCTGCAGCGTCTAGGTTGTCATGGCAACCAGAAGTTCACCGTCCCGTCAACGGAAAATTTTTCACCGCGGTAAAATTGTCCCCGCCATAGAAAGCACTTATAGCTAGATTTTTTCGAAGGTATTTAAAAGTAACGTTTTCAGCTTCGTAAGAATACGGTGCCTTCTAGCACTAAAATATTTACTTATGCTACATACGAAATTAGAAACAGTTTATTTGTTTTCTGTTGGAATTTTGTTACGCTACTTCATTTTCTTTCAGAAACAATTTTTGTTTATTTAGTCAATGAAAGAACAAAATACAAAATAGTAGGTGAAGTTCAGCTTCACTAACTTCACCTGAAAAACCGCCACTGCATTTGCCTTGTATGTCCCCGGGAGAGGGAACTTTCTCGTTCTACTTACCATCTCTAGCAAAGTTATCTTGCCTCGCAATAACTTTTACAGAAGCCACAGTCTTTAGGATCGAACCTGGGAGACAAAACGTCTATAATTAATGCCATCATGACATGTTAATGAAAAAATTAACCTGGAAACCCCAAATGTGCTTTTGCCAAAATCAACAGAATAATTTTGCCAAAAGTGATACTAATTTCACCGAAAAAAAAAAACAATTTGGAGGGGTCCGGAACCCAGGACCAAGCAGTCGTATCTCAGTGCTAGAGGGTCGGGGTAGCATTTAGGATGTCGTGGGTTAGATCCCAGCGGCCGACTATCCTG
The DNA here is from genome assembly GCA_022664845.1 of Lepisma saccharinum. Taxonomy (NCBI): domain Eukaryota; kingdom Metazoa; phylum Arthropoda; class Insecta; order Zygentoma; family Lepismatidae; genus Lepisma; species Lepisma saccharinum. Next base: position 6,376 of record JAGDQP010007707.1, on the reverse strand, counting down.
ACTGATGTCTTTCCAGGTTTTAATAATGCAATATGAAATATTATTCCAGTCGTCGGCCTAAATCCTTACGGCGCCCCTGTCATATTCAGTTACTCCATAAGTTCTTCAATTGACGCGCCCCATGCTTTTCTTTCTAGTCATACATAAACAAATCTTTTACTTTTTGGTACGAATTGTTTAAGAAACATGCTATCCCAGCGGCCAACCATCCCGGCAGAAGTTTTTCCAGGGTTTCTCCTCAGTCACACCAGGCAAATTCCGGGATGGCTCTTTGAACATATGCTCAGGACAGAGGAGAGGGAGGATTCGCCTCTCCTCTGTCCCGATACATGAACAAAGACTTTCCAGACCCACAACGGGTCTTGAACCTATGACAATGTTCATATATTAACTTTCCAAATATATTTCCATTCGAACTATATTAACGTATATAAATTGTAATGAAGTAATTTACTCCATGGTATTCAGTACTGACATAACTTTCTGATACGAACAGACATTAATCTCATCTTCCTAAATCTTTCTTGTTTATGGTTCATAGCACGTGAGAAGGACGTTAAAGCAAGTGGCTGCACCCCCTGGGGCGCTGATTTCTTTGTTACCTGAACATTACATTTTTTTTTTGCTCGTAAGGAATATTTGCAGGAGATGGGCTTGAGCCTGAAGAAAGAAACTGCCTCAGGTGACGAAACAATACAGTTAGCAATGCATATGTCTGTGTAACAAGCAAGAATAATGAGTCACACATGTTTGTATTCGAAACAACGCTAGTTGTCCTAACAGGTTTTTGACGTAGTTGAGTTTATTTAAAATTTGACGAGTAACACAATAAAATAGAACGCTAATAAAATAAATGTTAATGTTCAGCTAAAATAAAAATTAACTAATGTTTTCACTGCCATTGTGAAACACGCACCTGAATAGCACACTTGAATAATTCATAGCCCTGTTTGTATAATATTGTAAAAACGCAACATACATTATTTCTCCTTAGAGAATAACATTATTCAAATAATATTAGAAGTGGTAATATAGAGCAGGGATTCCGCCAGGGTTTTCAGTTTGAGGTGGGATATGAAGTCATAATTTTGTGCAAGTATGTAACAAATATTCATATTTTGCACAAACGCGGACTTTAGTCTAACATGTCTCCGTGCAAAGTATGAATATTTTATGCCTCATATTTTTCCTCTTTTATGTAAAAATGTAATCGTGAATGTTTTTTATTTCAAAATGTGCCTCAAACGTTTGTTCGCGCATATGCTTTATTTAATTGATTTGTTATGAACGCCCTAAACGAGGTGGTAAGCATCTAAGGACAGGGCCTACAGTTTATCGTGGGCTTCGAGCCACTTTTGTGTCCCTATTGCTTTTTTTAGTTTGTAGGCCTAGTATATCACTACTCATTAACGTGAGAAATTGTGTCACCGGCAAACTCATGTCTCAAGAGTTTTAATTTTTCTTTCTGTCGAACCTACGACCTCCGGAATGCTACACCGAGCTAAAGTTGCCTAAATGCCAGAAAATCTGAATTAACATAAACTGTCGATCGGAATCAAACCCCGGATTCATTGACTGCAAGGCAGCAAGCGTTACCACTCACTCACAGGATTTTACAGTTCCTAAGTGACTTTTTTTTTCTTTCTTCTGGCAAATAATTAATCATGTTGGTACTTTCAAAAGTTTTTGAGAGTTATTAAATATTAACAAATCAGTTTTGTGGTTTCAAATTTATATATAAAAGGAAAAATATGAAGCATAAAATATTCATACTTTGCACGAAGACATGTTAGACCAAAGTCCACTTTCCTGCAAAGTATGCGTATTTTATGCGTCATATTTTCCCTTTTATATATAAAAATGTAATTGTATTTTTTTTTAATTTGAAAATGTGCCTTAGAAGTTTGTTGGCGCGTACGCTTGTCAACTCAGCGTTACACGTGAAAATGTAGTTCGAACTTGCTCAGTAATGATCTCAGGTCTATATACACATGGTCATAGGTTCAAGCCCATCATGGAAACAGTCTTGTTCATGTATCAATGTCATATTTGAAGTCAACTTACTATGTTTTACTAGTTAAACACATGCCTTTCTTTCCTGATGATTCGAGGAGGGGGGGAGGAAAAATCACTCACTAAACACGTCTTTTTGAAGCATTGTTTGTACAATGGTTATTGTAGAGGCTATGATGTAATGCGTTTGAATACTATTCTTTAGTTACAAATAGGTATATTTTTAAACTATATTTTAGTAAGGTTCGTGGTGTCCTCAAATCTTTCACCGTTAGTTTAACTCATTTCCCGACATCTTACAACGATGGAATTTGCAAAGCGACGTAAGTCAGGTGATAATACAATATTCCATTGTTGCTTTCATATAAAGACAAACTATTTTTTTTGTTTGTTTGTTTGTTTACAGACTTTTCTATAGTTCAGTATGATACGTTGTGTCCTCAGATCTTTCAACGTGAATTTAACTCATTTCCCGACATGATACAATGATGATATTTGGACGATCATCCTGACTAATGTTCTTTCTTACGGTAACACAAGGCCAATGTTGGAATAGCTGGAGATAGCTGAATGGTGAAGATCGTCTATGAGATGACGGAACGGCTTGTTCATATAGTATTCCAGAGGTCGTGGGTTCGAACCCAGCGGTGGACAATCCTGACTAATGTTTACATCTAGCAGCGTTTCACGTGAAAATGTAGTTCGAACTTGCTCAGTAATGATCGTATATCTAAGTAGTTGCATCTTCAGGTCTATATGCACATGGTCATAGGTTCAACATAGTTCTTGTTCATGTATCAATGTCATATTTAAAATCAACCTACTATGCTTCACTAAACACATCCCTTTCTTGATGATGAATACACTTCGAGGTGGGGATACGGTGGAAAAATGTATTTAGAGTAGAGAAGTTTCCACCACTACAAAACGTAGACGAGCCCAAATAATGGTTAAAAGTTGGTAGATCGTTAGCGTAGCTTTCGGGATGTTCTGGATTCGATCCCAGCGGCCGACCATCCTGACTGAGGTGTTTTCTCGGGTTTCTCCTCAGTCAGGTAACAATACAGTCAATTTGTGCTCAAAAGGGCCCCTAGCGGGATAGTTGTGGGGTAGTTTTGATTTCTTCCATTCTATATATTTTTTGGGGTGCTGATTGCTGAATCCGAATCTGAGATATGCTAACAACATTTCGTGACGCATTAATGAAAAACAATCATTTTTTGGCGGTGCTTATAACACGGAAACTATCAACTTTTCGTAAAGAACCTCCTTATTCAGAATGGATCTACATAAAATTTCCTACAAATTTTACTATTTGTTTTTTTTCTCTCCGACGAACCGTTCGGTGCTCAGGCGCTAGTTGAACTGTTATGTCATCTCCAGAACTAGAAAAAAAAGGAATTCCCGTCTTATACGTCTTTTCACTTTATTTATTCTCTCCCGGCCTCCCCAAATGATTTTATAAATGCCCTGTCTGGTTTGTAAGCCCTCTTTCCTTCTACAGCTTCTATAAGCCTTGGATGAACCTCAGCCACGACCCTCTAAACGACAACGGCTCATATAATTTTTGCATATATAATAATGTAATATAATAATCATATAAAAATATGTAATAATTGTTAAAGATTTTTCATTGAAATTTAAACTTTTTTGTAACTGAATCTGTACAATTTCCGACTTCATTAAATAACTTGAGCAGTATGTATTTTTTGAAAAAGAAAAAAAAAATCACCTGTACCTTTACATATACGATCTAAATAAGGTATGAGCAGACAACTGGGAGGAATTCACTAACTGACAGCCTTTATTAATAAATTAATTTAGGATTTCTGCTCATACCTTATTTAGGCGGAGGCAGACAAAATACGCTTTTCAACTAGCGCTTGAGCCTGAACGATTCGTTGGAGAAAAAATCCTATATAGTAACATTTGTAGGAAATGTTATGTATTTTCATTTTGAATAGGGAGCTTATTTACGAAAAGTTAATATTTTACGAGTTATAAGCAAAAAACAGCAAAAAAATTTTTTTTTATTTTTTTGCATTTTTTTTCAATGTTGCGTCACGAAATTTTGTTAGCAAACATCAGATTCCGATTTAACACCCCAAAAACATATAGAATGGAAGAAATAGAAACTATCCCACATCTTTCCTGGTACAAACACAATATGATTGGATTATAATGATTTGAACGGAAAATTATACTTCTGTATTGAATTTCTTTACTTTCTCTTCTTTATTTCAATATTGTTTGTGGTGTGGACCGCTATTTTTTAAAAATTATTTTCTTAGTTACCCGCCAAACTATTTATCGTTGCAGGTTAACTTGAGTGAGTTCCCCCTTTCCCGTTGGTATATGTTAAATAATTAAGGAATGCATATACTTTATGACAAACCCAACTAGTCATAGCGTTGCTTCGAATGCCAACCGGCATGAGTCATTATATTAGTTTCCCCTAATAAGAGATAATCAATCACCTGCGGCGTCCTGTTTCTTGAAAATAGAATGCCATTGTGTTCCCCCTTTTGAATGTCCTTGTCTCTCCAGACCAGTTTATTAATCTTGTTTGCCGAGAAAGACTACTGCTGACCCGTGCTGGTGGGTGATGTGGATGGCCAGATCAGAGCTGGAGTGGAAGGCTATCTCCGTGCTGTTGGGTGATGTGGAGTAGAGGGGCAGATCATAGCTGGAGGGTGATGTGGAGTGGAGGTCGATGG
>JAGDQP010007706.1:41126-66072 GCA_022664845.1 Lepisma saccharinum | reverse complement strand
CGGGGTTTTACTGTATACTCGGGTAAGTTTTGTGTGTCCCTTCTACTCAGCTACGAATCCCACAGCAGACGGTTGGATAATTTACTGTTTGAAAATTAATAAATCATGATGGAATCAATCGACAAAATGCAGATAAATGTGTATACCAATAGGCAGTAACCATGCTCTGTTTTAGCCAACTGAACCCGTCGTTCGCTTCTTGATTTCAGCCTGTTTCGTCTCAACCATTATTCAACGCCTTTCGGTACATTTACAACGTTAAAATTACATTTCGGTACTAACGTTTAATCCACATATTTTCAACGTATGTGTTCTACTGGGGTATGGTCTAGCGGTTATTACAACGGGCTTCGGACCGATACTCGAGAGGCACACAGATCCTGATACCGTTCATGTTGACTGTAGTTACGAGACTTCTCCTAAGTTTCACTAGTCGAATGCCGGTATGGTATCTAGATCAAATCCCTCGCAGCTTATTTCCCCTTCGAAATTCCCGGAATAGTTCTGGTCAAAGAGCTTAATCCGTTACGGTCAGACATGTAATGGGATTTTACCATAGCCGTCTATGTAGCCCATAAATATAACTTAAATAAGAACGAAAAACAGCAATAAAGGCACACAGTTAATACACACAGTAAACAATCACCAGCTAAAATACAATAGGAAATCCGTAAAATGGTGTAGTTTATAAATCCGACCTTTAAACCTGATATATCCGCTTTGGTTAAGCCTTTACTGCATTACGTTTTCAGATTTACAAACTAACACAAAGTAATCATTTATTTCGACATCCCGTTTCTTTTTTCAGATGGTAAATTACATAACGTATAGGTTTTACTTTTGGCTAGTCTAAAATTTAGTATTGTCCACTCAACAAGTTCAATCTTTCTTTCTCACCCGTTTCTTATTGGCCACGACTTTCCCGCTGTGACCTCCAATTGTATTTATTAAAAATTAAGTCACACACGAAGTGATATCACCTTTTCTTTTTGAACCTTATTATTCTATTTTATTTTCGACGCCAACGTAATCATAATCATTGTCATCATCAACATGATTATTATCGAATTTTTATTCTAATTCAATTTTTAGTAAGGCAAGAGAAGTCAGTCCACGCTTCGATAGTAATGAAGCTGTTACACGTCGAAATGTTATTATACAACGACAAGACAATACAATCTTACCATGGTTAGGAGGGGAGAGGAGGAAAAAAGGACAAGATTATGGACACATCCACATTATGGACACGTGATTGGATGCCAGGTGGCCTTGGTGACGACAACGACGATATAACGTACTGCTTCCGCTTGCATACATAGTGAGGTTACCTACAATGAGACTGACCTCTAACTTCTCCTGAAAGGATATATCTTTCGCCATCAGGAAAGAGAGAGAGAGAGAGAGAGAGAGAGGTCTTGAAAGTGAACGTGGATCCAAGGCGCAGAAGCAAACATGCAATAAACAAATAACAATATTGACTAATTTATTTTACTACGTGTCTATTTATGGCTTAACCTAATCTTACATCTGAGAACTTGGATGAAGACAACTTCCGGGATTTTTTATATTTATATTTATTTATTTAGCAGTCTTCAGATAGTGCCCAATACGGCCATTTTATACTGAGTATAATAACAACGTTTTCAAAAGAGGAAGATTTTTTTGTTCTGAAGGAATTGACCTTGGACTTACTCAAGGTACCATCCCAACATTTACGTACTATGACCTAGGGAAACCAGGGAAATTTTCAGTCCGGATGGCCGACATTGGGAATCGAACCTGGGTCCTCTGCATTACAAGGCGAGTACTCTACTTCGTCGGTCATGTAGCAGCCAGGATCTCTATTCTGGATGCAATCCCGGTCCTAGCCTGATGACGCTGATGAAAATGTGAAAAAAAAAACATGAGTTAGGAGTCGAACCCGTGCCGCTTCCACATTGTTGAGCCTAGTCTGTGATATTCCTCATTCGAATCCGTAATACAAAGAATAGTAGTAATTTTGTTGTTTAATATTAAACTGAGTACCTTCAGTTTACTCCCACATAGAAAATTCGACCTGAACCAAAAGTGAATCAAACTTATTTTGATAAGAAGGACAACTTAATGCAAGCTTACCAACTCAAGCCCAAAAGGTTTAAACTAGGTTCCATCAAGCAGTCTAGTTTACAAGAATCAAGCTTGAAATAACCTTGACAAGACAAGAAAGAAAAAAACAATGTACTTCTTAAATGAATGGAAAACGTTGCATTGGGTGGGAATCGATCCGAGAACCCATGGCACACAAAACCGATGCTATTGTCACCAGACAACGTAACCACACGCAACAGCTGGCTTTCCAAACGTTATTTATACGTAGTTCATCAGACCGCATGAGCCACTTGTAGTAAAGGGGTGGGAGTTAGCAAAGAATGGCGTTTTTTTTCTACGTCCTATCAGTCTTGGCACATGATGGGACTTCAGCGATTATGTTCAACACGCATTTGACAAGCTGAAAGCAAGTGAATAACCTTGTTGCAAGCTGACATGCTATGTGGGCTCTAACCCTTCCAAAAAATACTGCATTGTTTTACTGAAGCTTTACAACGGATCGGTTCGTAAACAAGAACATAACAAATCCACAGACCTTGTTTTTCTGTCAGAAAGAAAACAAGAACAAACAAATTTACAGTGTAACGACGACTACGTGCTGTAGGGTGTATAGTAAACAAATACCGTAAAGAAAGTTTTTAATGGCAATTTGCCAATTGGTGTGTACATATCCAACGTGAAAGTGAAGAAAATCCGGTAAGTTATGGTTTAACTAGATTGAAAGCGAGTCAAGGTCTTTTAATTCAAATCTGAAATCAGTTTCTCTTTATCTGCTTTCGCTGAAGTGTTACCACACTGCTTGCACAGAGTAGAAAAGTACCACTACGACAGGCTGTGTCTTCTCCAGATTCCAAAACAAGCCTGTAAATGAAGGTTGTTTGAACCCAGATTTGAAGTCAGTTTATTATTACCTGCTTTCTTCTCGAGTTAGCAAGGCGGAACGCATATATTGTGAAAATACCGTAACTGAAAGTTGTAGCTACATCATTTTGAAAGCTGCCAGGTAAAAATAGTTGAACCCAAATCTGAAGTTAGTTTTCTCTCTGCTTTCGTTTAGGCGCTAGCCTGCGTTGCAGACGGGCAGACAGACAGATGAAAAAAAATGAAACTAAACTGCCCGGCTTTGGGTTGGTTCTTATAGTTACAGAGAATTAACCACTGTATTCATAAATATCTGCGCATTTCTTTCTGCCTTCCAACAAGTTTCTTGCCTCCCCGATAGATGTCTCTGATCTACATAGCTTATTTTCTTATACATCCTGATGAATTGAAGTTTATGATTGATTCGTACTGCTATATTTCAGCTAACATTAGATGCTGAACCAATCACAGAACTCAGTTTACCAGAATCTTTAAAAAATATAAGCTAATGTTGTCAGACATCTATAGGCGAGGCAAGAAAGTTCTTCGAAGCAGCAAGAAACGCGTATATATTTAAAAATGCAGATTACTTCTCTGTGTTATGACTTTGCCATAATATTCGACTGCTTCTATCTTGGAAGCTTTCAACATTTTGAACGAACTAGTTCCATCATTAAGGTACAAGTCGTCGTAGACAACAGAGCAAGGTGCAATTAACTAAATTCGAACTTTTTTTCTTTCTATAAACTGTTCAGGTCTTGACAATTTCAGTGTCTGAGGTTACAAGTCAACTCTGGCTTTTCTAGACCTTAGCAGAACGACTACTCTGGACACGCTTCTTGCAAATCGTATTGTATTTGTATTTATGGCATTTAGCATCTTCGACTCAACCTAACCGTCCTTGCATAATTTAGAATAACCGGCGAAACGGTCCGGGATCCGTCAATATCCTCATCTCTGGACAACTGTTCCGTACCTTTGGATGCAGGCCGGAATTCGGATATCCACTATCCAGTTCCGGTTCTATGGAACTGAAAGTTATACGGATCCACAGATCTAAGTCCAGATGTAAATACTTTCTAGATCTTGTTTACGGATTTGGTAATACGATACATCTAATTCTTATAGACAACTGGAAATCTAATTTTTTTTATTCATGCCGTTGATAGATGGAACTTACAATGACGTTTCGAATACTAGCCTAAATCTATGCAGAGAGAGAGAGAGAGAGAGAGAGAGAGAGAATAAAGCAAAATAAACCACTGATTTTGTTAATTCTTTTTGAGTTCATATTAAGGAGAAATAAATTAACTGTAGTCAGTGATGTAAAGCTAGATGTTTAGGTGGGTATACGCTTTACTCATTGAAATGAAACCTTCCGCTTACTATCCCATATACCTGCGTATTTTATAAATTGTAGGTGTGTGTACGGTGATGTCTAAAAAATTAAGGTGGGTATACGCCGAATACCCTCCTTTACATCACAATGCACACTATGCAGTACGTGTATCTGTATATTTGGTTGTGTCATTATTTTCTTCTTTAAGAAATGTCTGCAATATGTAATCCTATAATATTTACTGAAAACATGGGAAATGGATCCGTATCTTGGATATACTTGAGATCTGTATCTATGCCAAGAACTGGATTTCGCATGTACGAATTCGAAAAGGTCGGAATTTTGGATACACAGATCCGCAAACATTTGGATATCAGATATAATTACAGGCGTGGCAACATCCAGACCTTAAATATCAGGATTTGGAAATCCAGATGAAAATGTGAGTTTCAGATGTCCTGATCTAGGTCCACACATTCCTAGTATTGAGAGCTGTTACTGATAAATCATGTTAATATTATATAGAACTGATTCGAGCCCTGCTTGGTATGAGCCATACTGACCGAGTTTTTCAAGAATTTTCACAGTTTTACCAGACGAATAAAAGCTCTCGTCGAGGTACGTCATTCCTTAGACATGTGACGTGCCAGGGCAACTGTAGCTACAGATTTGACCTAGCTACATAAAAAAATGAATGAGCAGCACGAAATAAAGAGTTCTTTGTAACTGAAGCTATAAAGAAATCTCTCCTATGCAATCAACAGTGACTTACTGATCTTTTGAGAAAGAAGAAAAAAATACCGTTAATTGTTATCTTCGTACACTAAGGTAAGATATAATGCCTGATTGCAATTTGAAACCATACAAAAATTTACAAATCTTATTTAAACGATTACAAAATGTGTATCCTTGACCCTAATATGTCGTGAAACGCTTTGAAAAAATATTGACAAGGTCGTGACACGGGAAGTCGTAAAGAGCTTGAACAAATTTTTAGCGATGCAAGAATAACATCCTTGATCTCTACACTGTAAAACACCTGTAAAGTCAGAGATTATATGTTTCCTAAATAAGATTCATTCTCTCGTATATATATAAGCGTAAATGCTCTTCTTATGTACAAATACGATAGAAGAAAATTCCCTTAATTGCGATTCTAAATGATTTAACTATATTCTCTACTGACTCAGAAAAGAAAATCTCAAATCGATTTCTAGGTTTCTTAATGAAACAATGTAAAACCGATACAGAACAGAAGTGACAAAAAGAGACACATTCAAATATTTAGCGACTGAGAGCTAAAAAACAGGACAGAGAAAAAGAGAGAGGGAGAGAGAGTAAAAGGAAGAAAGGAAGGAAGAAAGAAAGACAGAGACAGACAGAAGGAAAGACAGACAGACAGATAGATAGAAAGAAAGACTGACAGACACAGAAAGAAAAAGTGTGTGTGTGAGAGAGAGAGAGAGAGAGAGAGAGAGAGAGAGCGGGGAATAGCATTGTGTCATCATCATCATAATATGCTAATTATATAATTAAGAAAGTATTGAAAATTTCAATTGTGTGATTTCAGATTTCTTTCCTTTTTAATAAAGTACTGTAATATGCTTTGGAATGTTCCTGAAAAGACTCCCAATACTTACATCAATTATTATTCATATTGTCCTCTACATTTCTTGATGCACTGACATGAGTTGATTTAAAGACACGGAAAATGCTTTCGTGTACGTTACAGTCCACCTACACTCCATTAATATTATTTCTTTGGAAGTCAATTAAAGAAGGTCATAACTAAATATAGTAAATAAATGGATTATCATGTTGTTAACTTAAATGTCTTTGTTGCACCATTTAACCTCATGCGATGGCGCTGAAAGTTGATACACTTCAGTTTTATTAGAAGTAGAAACATTTTAGGGGGTGGGTGTAAATGGATTCAATATTCAAGAAATGGGGGCTACCAGGGCCTAAAGTTCAACGAAATCACAGCTCCACACTGGTAAAAATTTTATATAGTATAGAAAAACTAGTTTAGTCAGCATTTGTTTTGACATATAATCAGTGTTCTGTCCAGTACATCATGTTTACCTGCGACCAAAAAAATATTATTATTATTATTATTATGTAGGAAAATTTTGGCATTCAGAGCAACCAAAATTAAAGGCACATTAGGATACATATTTAATTGTATTGTATTAAACCATAAAATACAGGAAACAAACCGGTAAGAAAAATAGTCACACTGGAAGAAAAAAGTCACTTTTTCTTACATAAAAATTTCACTGTCATTTTTCCGTGATCATCACGCTGTCTCAGTCTGTTTTCTGCCGAGGCAAATACACCGTTATACCAGGGCTGTTCCATTGACTTCCTACCAACTTCAAAACGCCTTTCCTTTCTGGCCAGCCATTTCATAACAGCACAGCAGGGGTTGGGCTAAAATATTTCCTGGGATATATTTCCCAGGATAATATTTCCTGGGTTATGATTGGTTGTTGAGATTCTACGGTGCTTCGGCTAAATTTTTGGCGGTTATTGATGTATGTTATCTCTGGTAGTACATATTTCTATAACGGATTCAAAGGATCGTGTAATTTTTATCTACTAAACAACACATTTCATTATATCGGAAAAGTGTAATGTCCTATTAAAACAACAGATAAACGTGCAGTTAGTTGCATATTTTAAAACTATATGAATGCAACCGAAAACGTTTGAAAACTAAATATAGTTAAAAAGTTCCTTCACCTCAAAATTGGCAATGGTTTTCCCTGCCATCTAGGAGACACCTATAGGTATTAACTCTGGCTTAATATCATATACTGGCAGTTATATGGAATTGAGTAACCCATTGTATAATGAATGTATTGAATCAGTAACACTTAGTTTAACACTATACGCGTTTAAATGCATAATCCGAGAAAAGTAAGGTACTCACATTAATACCACTCCACACTTTAAGAATTATAGTTCCACACTCCTTTCCTACAGTTCCACAAAGTGTGGAGTACTCCACTCAATTTTAGGCCCCGGGGGCTACCCTAATAGGCATAGTTGATGAGTATGTTTACCTAGGCCAGCTCAAAACATTGAATGCCAAGTTAACGCATGAAATACATAGGAGATGTAAAATGGCGTGGAGTTCTTTTGGAAGACTACACTTTATCTTCAAAAACAAACTACCAATGTGTCTCAAGCGTAAATTTTATAATCAATGTGTCTTACCTGTGATGATGTACTGTTGTGAAACTTTGGCAGTATTATATTTGGGATTTTATTAAATAAACGATCATTAAAGTATATATCAAAACTGTAGTCAATGAAGCATTCCGAAACCTAGGCTGGGTAAATAGATTAGGTAACAATTTTAGCAATGATCTGACGCTAATAACATAACGTTGGTTATTTGTGCCGGTTTTTATTTCGCGTTGAATCACATTCTACACTAATCGAAATAATTTAATCATAGTTTTTAAAGTTCTAATAAGAAAACTGAATTTTATCCTTCATTTGAGTCATCTTCTAACTTGCTCGGAAATTTTAATATGAGGATGCTCGAACAAAGAAGAAAACTAAATGATGTCCTCTTCCTTTATAACTTGGTTCAGAATTACATTGACTGTTCTAATCTAGTATCCAAACTGCTATCATGAACCTTCACCGACGACACGAATGGAAAACCGTAAGCAAAAACCAATAAAATTAGAAATGTATACTTTCCATAATCACCTCAGTAAGGTAATCAGAGATCTAAAAATATGTTATGTGTGTAAAAGTAACTTTACAAATGCAATTGTAAAATCTTTTTGTTGTGATTTTATATATTCTCGTAGTAATTTAGAATGTTTTGATTGTTTTTCTTCTCTTTTGTAATTTCATTTGTAATTAACCAATGAAGAATTTGGTAATAAATACATTGTAACTGGGGAGTATGTCTGTCGTGTTCATTAAACTTTAATTTAAAAAAAAAAGAGTTGTATCAAAGCACCTCTATACGTGTTCAAGGAAGTAAAACGGTTTCTCAAGTATTTTATGTGAGAAATACAGAACTATTATCAACCGAGCAATAAACACGTTATAGACCTACATAGTGTGCAAGGGTCTACGTCTCGTAAACTTTCAATTATGGAGAAACAAATCACTAGGGGGGCGCGAACAAATTTTAGGGAGACTCCGCCCTCCCTTCGACATGCCTAAATTCAACACTGACTGAAAATATGTTAGAACTTTCAAGGGTGCTCATGGTAATGGGTGTTGTGGCGCGTGGGCCTAAAAGACACATTTGAAAGGCCTTCAATACCCCTCATGGTAGTGGGCCCCAAAAAAGAGCTTCCAAAGGCTCTTCAGGTTTCAATATACAAAGTTTTATGTAAATAATGACTTAAAATGATATAAATGTATTAAAGCAATGTGCACTTATCATTAAACTTTACAAGGCCCCGTTCTTGCATTTTGTGAGGACCATACAGAAGGACTGCTGAGATTATAACTTCCGTACGTACTGAATTTATATTGGTCGTAAGTTTCGTGTGTCAAAATTGCTCCTTTATACACTAGTGATGGGCACTGGGTTAAAACCCGATGGGTTGAATGGGCTAAAACGCGATGGGTTGCATGAGCTTAAACATGGATTAAAACCCGGGTTTTAACCATAGGCATTTTTGTGTTTAAACCCGGGTTTTTAATTTTCAGTGTTTTTTAATTTATTCAAATATTTTCAAAATTAATGTCTGTACTAATTTTCACAACGATTTTTTATGATCTAATGAAATCTCAATGTGGTATAGGAACAACACTACACTAATGAAAGAGAAGCGTGTACATGATTTGCATATTGTATTGATTATTTATTATATACGAGAAGAAGGTAAGTAAGTACTGCCATGTTTACTGTATAAAAAGGCGAGTGATTATTTCTTTGTTTTAATATCCTCAAGTTCTAGCAGGAAAATTAAATATTCTTACGTTTAAAAAAGTGCAACAAAATCTGAATTAACATTACAAATGCAATATATCTCATTGACGCCCTTGTACAGCACAGAAGAGCTCCGTCCACTTCTGTCCTTTAGGTAAGGCTGGCTCAACCTCATACCCACAAAACATAAAAAAAATGCTACAAAACTTTGTCAGAGGGAGTTTCAAGTCCGTCCCGCCCCTAAATTCATATTTTTTTAAAAAAGATTAACATCTTAACTCCATCACTGATCATCAAATACTGTCAGGGACCCTGTAATAGTAAAAATATTTTTTTTTTTTCAAAGTAGCATGAAAAATTTAAAAGAACGGGTTTTCCTGTTGTTTTCCGGCGTTCAATTTTCCCGTTGTTTTTTAAACACTAATCCAGCATTAGCAGTTTCAGCAAGTCACAAATAATAAATAACTCACACTCCACCAAGTTCACTGCAATATATAACCTACGTATACATCTATTATAATATTTATGCCCATAATTTTGCTCCTTTTTATCTTTCGTGTGTGAAGTTTATGTAAAAATATGTATAACCAAATATAACTTAATAAAATAAATATTTATAACTGAAACTGTACACATTTTTAAAATTAAAACCCACTTCGGGGTTTAAACCCAAACCATAAAAACCCGGGCTTTTACCCATCACTAGGGAAGACTCCAAACGCTACCAGTAGCAGCCAAAGTGGATTAAGTGGTCTTCTTTATTGGGTAACATTACGCTTCCAAAACAAAGGAGCCGACGGGGACCCCACCCTGGAATTTCCGGGGTTTCCGGCGGGACCAGTCCTCCCTTACTAAGGACCACAAGGGTTAGGTAGCACGCCCCCCCAGGACCCCCCCAAATAACTTAATCCAATACTGGTAACGATAATTAGAGAAACGGTACTGACCCATTCTTTACAATGCAACATGTGTAGAGTTACCAGATTTTTCAACTCGAAAAAGAGTATAGACCTATAGATTGTTTCACATATCTGTAGCGTAACTAAGGGCGTATGGGCCTCCCTGCAACAATCGAGAATGGCCCCCGCAAGTAAATGAACTTCGAAACTAAGTTTCGTAAGGAGGCCCCCTTTAACCGAATTCCACCCCCTGCATTGCGGGTCCTTGGGGCCCGTTAGTAACGCCAGTATCACAGATATATTATTCCAGTTTAAGATCAGAATCTGAGCGCCGCGCTGGTGTGAATGGAAGAACGGCTAGACTGTGTGAAACATAGAACAGTGAACTATAATTATCCAAGCAAGAAAACGCAACACATTCTCGTTCGAGTTACTCGTTAAGGTGTTTAAATTCTCATCAATTACTAACTTATATGAAAACAAAGAGTGCAAAAGAGTATGCCACTGAAAAAAGGAAGAGTACGAAAGTGTCTTGTTTACCCTAAAAAAGAGTACAAGTACGTGCATGTACTCTTAAAGAGAATGGAGTATTTTAACCCAGTGCAAACTTGTGCTACTAGCGCCAGGAAGCTCAATAGATGGCAGCACAGAACTTGTACTTACTTCTTTGACAAGCGTGTATGCTCATGGAACTAAAGAGAAAATATTGGACAAAAGGATAATAGCAGTATATATAATTTGTCAGTCTAACCAAAACGAATATACACTTTAACCATTTGTTTTTACTAAACAGTAAGAAGTTTAGAAATCACTCAGTACTAAGTGAGTAGAGCTTGTGCTTATAGAATGAATATGCGTTACCTTCAGTGGACAATAAGATCAAGAACCAGTTTTGGACTCAATTAGTTTTGGATATCAATTATTTTTGAATGGGGAGCATAATGTTACTCCAAAATATACTAAAATTTCAAGTCTCAAGTTTTCTCATTTTGTGGTCACTGGTCAACAAGTGCGTTGCTAGTATAGTAATATCCCCCAAACAGATTACACCCGTTACCAAAAATACCCGATTTTCAATCAAAATGTCCTCTTGATAATCTAAAATTAGTTGTTGGTTTTCATGCGAATGTAAATTTTTTGTTTTATTTTTGGCAAAATTATATGAATTTTAAGTTAAATTTACACCCAACTCGGACATCCCCCCCTCCCCCGAAACCAACTTCTGGGTAGGCCTACGTGCCACTGTATCCATCTTTAATAAAGAAAAAGCACCTTTCAGACAAGGCTCAATTATACTTCAATAACACAAAAGGAAACTAAAGCGTAACAGTTCCGGTAAAAGGAAACTAAAGCGTAACATTTAGTTGTATAGTGCAGTATGAAGAAGAAGGTGGTATACTTCTGAAACTGTTACTCTTTACCTTTCTGTGTTATTAACGTATAATCAGCCTTGTCAAAGAAGTTGTTTTTCTTTATTAAAATAATTTCATAAAATATTTGTCTAGTCGACCAGCCATTTCTACTGGACCGATTTTCATTATTTAAAAATATGTTGGTATTTATACTATCAGTATGAAAAACCCTCCGGGATAAAGACAAGAGTGACGCAAGAATTACATTCACAAAATTAGTGATTATCTATTTTGCGAGTTATTTTCTTTGTGTCATTCTGACGGAAGTGTTTCCTTTCTAATAAAATTAAGAGATTTAATATCCCTCCGCCATAGTGACACAAAGTAACTCGCAAAATAGATATCACTTCCTTACGAATAGAATTCTTGCGTCACTCTTGTCTTTACCCTGGAGGGGGTTTTCATACTGATATCACTTATTTTTTACTGATATAACTTATTTTGTATCCCTCATGCCTGTTAAAAAAAAAGTGCATAGTCTTTACACAAAAGGCCGATTTTGGGCCGTATCTCGAGAACGGGAACTCATATCAACTAAATAAGCTTCGATTTACCACAACTTGTTGGGGACCGCAATTTACCCCTTTCCGTCCCGGTACCACCCATTTGGGGCTAAAACAAAAAGACAGACAGAATGACAGACAAACTTTTCTACAATTTGTGAAATGTTTGTGATTCGGCAAAAAAGAGTCGTAACTTTTGAACCCCTTCACCGATTTTGACGTGTATACACCGTTTGAAAGGTATTGAAGCGTAGATTAAAATTCCGCAAGTTTCGGCCGCTTATGCGGTCTGGGATCAGTGCTTTTATCAGAAATGTGAAATTTCGATTTCTTTCTTCTGTTCTTTTCCCTTAAAAACGTTCCCCAATTATGACTTCTTAAGTTACAAACAGCTGCTTCTTTGTAATTTTATACGAATGTTCAAGTGCTATTGAATTATAGATGCATCACACAAAGGGCCTGATTTACCACTAGGCCCGGGCCTATGGTCGCAACTTTCAAAGGGGCTCAACTTTTATAGGGGAGCGCTTTACAAGGAAAAATTAGAAATCGCCAAGTTAAAACGCGAGGCGAAATAAAAATACTTAGCAAAGATCGTTTTAAGAACCATGTTGGGGAAGCACCTAATACCTTCGCATTTGAGCCGGGTGACCCCTTGTACATAACTGATTTCAGGTAATTTAAAGTTAGGTTAATTTACGTTAGAAACAGTGAAATAATAGTGCTTATATTAGAAATATTATTTATTTGTATTTTTGCCTTTGTACACACCAATAACATTTTTAGTCAATGCTACATAGGCCTATATAGGCGAAATTGAGGCCGTCTCGTCTCGAAAAGTCTTGTTCAGAAAGTGTTTCGTTTCGAACATAAGTACAGTATATTGAATATTACGGTAGTTATGTCTCGTTTCGATTTCAATAAACGTTTCTCTGTTTCGTCTCGTCTCGTGGGCGGCAGACATCTACACCCATACGCGTTATACAAAAGTAACATGTATAAAACTCTTCCTCTGTCTGTCTCACCACATTCCATGTCTTCGTTGAGGAAATGCATATTCAGAGTATGAGTCTTCAATGAAGCCTGCCTATAGCCGAATGGATAAGACTCCGGACAATTCAGAAGGGCACGAGTTCAAGTCCTGGTGCATACAAGTAGGAAGATTTTCAACTAGGAATGAAGACGGGAAAGAAGAAAACGTAACTGGAGTAGAGAGAATCATGTGATCATGTTTTTTAATGAAGATCATGTTTTTTAACCAACATGCATGGCAGTGAATGCAGCCAAGTTCTCCGCGTCACAAAACGTCAGCACTGCCAGAAGCATGTTATACAGGAACAAGAGTTTTGGGCGAAATCGGCGATTTCGAGGCCTCGTAAGAAAAAAGATGTTAAAGATAGGAATATGAGCTTTCAAAGTTAAGGAGATATGGCAAATATGTGCAGGTATGCAAAATTTCATATTCGTAGCTTGAAGCATATTCGAGTTGTGGATCCCTGAAATTGAGTATTTTAGGCAGACTCACTCACTGACACACTCATCATATTGTTTAGGATGTTTGGAATAAGCTAGAAACATAAAATTTGGCATGAAGGTGGAGGATGATAAGTAGGAAAAATTCCGACATTTTGAAAAAGTCTCCATCTTTTATTCAAAATGGCCGCCAAACTTAATTTTTCAAAGAATACACAGCCTAAACGGTTGAAGCTAGGAAACCGAAATTTGCTATGAAGGTACATCACCGCTAGCAAGCTAAGAAAATATTACAAAATATTGAAAAAATTGCCATCTTGGATCCAAAATGGCCGCCAAAAGGAAATTTGCATAGAATACACAGCCTAAACGGTTTTAGCTAGAATAACGAAATTTGGTATGACAATACATCATTATTAGTCGGTTAGGAAAGTATTACAAATTATCTTCAAAGACGCCATCTTGAATCCAAAATGGCCACCAAAATAAAATTTCCTGAGAATACACAGCCTAAATGGCTGGAGATAGAAAAACGAAATACAGTATGACGGTACATTATCATTAGTAGGCTACGAAAATATTACAAAGTGTCTTCAAAGACACAATCTTGGAACCAAAATGGCGGAACTTATAATCCATTTTCCACATCGTTTGGCCAAGAGATATGAAATTCGGTATAAATGTGTATTATCAAGAGTAGTTTAGGGAAATATAACAACATTTTGAAAAGAGTCGTTATCTTGGATTCAAAATAGCAGCCCAAAAACCATTTTCCGAGCCGTTCGAGATAGAGAAATGAAATATGATATGATGGTGTACTAACACGATTAGGCCACAACAATATAAGAAAACGTTAAAAATTTCGCCATCTTTAATCCAATATGACCACCCAAAGCCCATTTTCGAAACCACTGAAGCTAGAGAAACGAAATTTGGTTTGAAGGTGTCCCATCAGGAGTAGGTTACAGGGGCGGAGCCACCGGATGTATGGGGGAAGATATGCACCATGGAGGCCAACCCCCGAAGAGCCTGGTTACGATAAAGGGGCGCAACGAAGCGAGTATACGTATAACGTCATCGGAACTGCAATACCCCCAATGTGGATTTTTTTTTAACTTTTCATGTTTTGGTACAAGTTTACTACAGTTCTGTGTACTGTGCATACTGTGGAAAAAATCATGTGGAAACAACTACTTTTTGAGATATAGCAGCTTTTCAGTGCCTAAATTGTATTTCAGACTTTAGTCCAGAAACCGGTTTTATGTCCTTCGTGAAAAATTCATAGTTTGCAACATAGGGGTATTGCAGTTCCGACAACAATATTATATACAAAGAAAAAGCTGTGCAATCCGAGCAGAAACACCAGAGGTGCAAACAGTTAAGCCAACTTCTTCAGCCCTAACTAACATGTGGTGAAATGGAAGAAGATGAGCCAAGTTCCTCGGCGACAGCATGTAAGAGGAACACTGGAACTTGGCGCGAAGTGGCAAGGTTCATAATCTTCAAACCATACGGCTGGTGGTGGCTCTAAACCCACCACCACCAAACCTAAGGCTCGAACATCATGAACCTTGCCACCTCGTGTCATCTTCCAGTGTTCCTGCCTTCCTGCGTGTCCCACAAAATATTGCGCGTCACAAAACGTCAGCACTGCCGGAAGAATGTTATACAGGAACAAGAGTTTTGGGCGAGGTCGGCGATTTCGAGGACACGTAAGGAATAACGTGTTAAAGATAGGAATATGAGCTTTCAAAGTTAAGGAGATATTGAAAATATGTGCAGATGTACAACATTTCATATCCGTAGCTTGAAGAATATTCGAGTTGTGGACCCCTGAAATTGCGTATTTTAGGCTTACTGATTCATACACTCACTCATATATTTAGGGTGTTCGGGATAAGCTAGAAACATGAATTTTGGCATGAAGGTGGAGGATGATAAATAGGCAAAGGAAAAAACATCCATCATTTTGAAAAGTCGCCCTCTGCTATTCATAATGGCCGCCAAACGTAAAATTTTAAAGAATACACAGCCTAAATGGTTGAAGCTAGAAAACCGAAATTTGGTATGAAGATACGCCATTTTTAGTGGTTAAGGAAATATTACAAAATCTTGAAAAAGTTGGCACCTTGGATCCAAAATGGACCCAAAATGAAATTTCTATAGAATACACAGCCTAAACGGCTTGAGCTAGAAAAACGAAATATAGTATAACGTTACATATCATTAGTAGGTAAGAAAATATTACAAAATGTCTCCACAGACACTATCTTTGAACCAAAATGGCGGACCTCATAATAAATTTTCCACATCGTTTGACCTAGAGATACGACATTTGGCATAAGTGTGTATTATCAAGAGTAGTTTAGGAAAATATTTCAACATTTTGAAAAGAGTCGCTATCTTGGATTCAAAATGGCAGCCCAAAACTATTTTTACACCGTTCGAGATAGGGAAGTACAATTTGGTATGAAAGTGTACCATCATGATTAGGTCACCACAATATAAGGTAATGTTAAAAAAATCTTTAATCCAAAATGGCCGCCAAAACCCATTTTCCAAACCACTGAAGCTAGAGAAACGAAATTTGATATGAAGATATACCATCACGAGTAGGTTACAATAAATGGGGCAAACCACCGGGGGTATGGGGAGTTCTGCACCATGGGGGCGCAGTTCCCCGGAGAGTCTGGTTGCGATAAAGGGAGCGCAGTCTCCCAAAACTCCACAAGTGTGGGTGCAGCTCAGCACGGGACATTGGAGGCAGCGCCCCAGCGAAGAAAGTATATTATATACTTACAAAAAGCTGTGAAATCCGTGGAAAAGTACCAGAGGTGCAAAAAGTTCAGCCAAGTTCTTCAGCCCTAAAAAGTGATGAAATGGAGGACGGATGAGCCAAGTTCCTTGGCGACAACATGTAGGAGGAACTATGGAACTTGGCGCGAGGCGGCAAGGTTCATGATCTTCAAGCCATAAGGCTAGTGGCGGACCTAATACTAACCATGCCTACCACCACCAACCTAAGGCTCGAAGTGGAACATTATGAACCTTGCCACCTCGCGCCAAGTTCCAGTGTTCCTCTTACATGCTGTCGCCAAGGAACTTGGCTCATCCGTCCTCCATTTCACCACTTTTTAGGGCTGAAGAACTTGGCTGAACTTTTGGCACCTTTGATGTTTTTGCTCGGTACGTAATTCCGTTCATTGCTGGAGACTTGCAGAGCAATTGCTGGAGAGTTGCAGAACAATTGCAATCCAGTTTTGCTGCAATTTACCAGCACTTTCATAAAAAGTCAACTAGGTGTGTTGCTACATAACTGCTATAGAGTTGCGTATGCAGTTATGCAGCAATTGTACGTGAGTTGTAGGGCAACAATATTGCTACAATTGTGTGATAAGTTACTTTGCTATCTGGGTTATTGATAGATATACTGACTGATGCTGTAAAACTATACATTTCTTTTTTCCTAAATAGGAAAAAATGTGATGGTTTTACCATTGCTGCTATGAAAGTGTCTCATGTAAGGTCCTATCAACATGGCGGTCAGTGAAAATATAAACGGCTTCACACTGATGACGCAATGTTTTCATTGATGACGTCACATTGAGAACAGAGGAAAGTAATTTGGCATAATGTGAAGTGAAAATAGGCGGGAGGGGTGAGGGGAAGGGACAGGCGTGAGCTCTGACAGTCGTGGGCTTAGGGCGCCTAGACACATAAATCCGGTCCTGTCCACGCACACGTAATGCCGAGAGAGCGTAAATCTAAGTTAAATCAATTGACATCTAATTGACATGTGGTTCCAAACGTTTTAAAGGGAACTAAAATCGATTGTAAAGTCTTACATTATTTATTCCATGGAATAAGAAACATTTGTAATCGTTTTGAGTATGAACGTAGATAATAAAAGAATTGAAGAGCTTGTTTCCAAACACCACTTCAGTCATTTTTCAACGGTTTTCGGTTTTTGTGCAATTTTTTCTTGTTAGGTCAAGGTACATATGCCTGACTATAATAACGTTCAAAACTGGTATAAATCATGTTGAAATTAAAAGAAAAAGTAACTTTTTTTTTCAAATTCCACCTAAGTCCTTACTTACTTATTTACTCTATGGCTTACGGAATTAACAAGTTCATCGCCGCAGTAACAAACGATCGCCATCAGGTCCTATTCTGAGCAGCATAAAGCCAATTTTCATAACAAACATCTACTTCTCGAAAATCCATTCTAATTTTGTCCTCCCAACGTCGTCTCGGCCTTCCCAACGGTATCTTTCCCTCCGGCTTTCCGTCTTAGTTTTTCTCCCATCTTATTCGTCGTGATTTTATTATTCTTACTACATCGGGTGAGCCGTACAGTCCGTTAACTTCTTCATTATGAAGTCTCCTCTATTCTTCAGTCATCTCGTTCCATTTCGGCCCATATATCTGCCTCAAAACCTTATTTTCAAACACATGTAATTTATGTTTATCTGCTAGGGTCGTACTACAACTTTCGCAACCGTAAAGTATTACCGGAAGAATAACCGTTCTGTACCTATGTATATGTTTAATTTCAACTTCCTTGATATTAATCGCGAGGTTAGGAGTTTCTGGACTGAATTGAGACATGAGTTGCCTGATAATAAACGACTTTTTATTTCTTCCATGAACTCATTTTTGCTTTGTAACCTTTTGGGAGTAACGAGATTCCGCACTAATTATTACAGTCAGGTTTATCGCCCTTTTTAGAAACCGCAACAATTATTTAGGTTTTCCATTTCTTTGGAAACTCCTTCTTTCTCCATACAGCGTTTACCAATTTATGCAGTTCCTTAATTAATGCCGTTCCTCCCGCTTTAATTTATTCGAAATAAATAAAATGAATTTTATGGGCGGTAACAATTAATTTATTCGACTGGAATATTGTCTACTCCTCATGATTTGAATTCTTTGAATTTCTTTGTCGACATTTCAACCTCGATCTCGCTAGGTTCGGGTATCCACGGTTCTGTGGTATAGATTTCAAATTCCTCTGTTTGTTTTCTGTTGTGTACATTAAGAAGTTTGTCGATATAACTTTTCCACACATCGATAATTTTAGTAGGATCCGCCTGTAGATCCCCCGTTAATTTCTAATCATCCCTAATCTCGACTGGTAACCGTTTCTTAACGATTTTACCCCTTTGTATAGATCTCGTATGTTATTTGTGTTCCCGTTTTCCACTATCTCACGAATCTTCTGCGTCAGATATTCTCGCTTTTTGTTTCTGAAACCGCGTGTGGCACTGCGTTTCGCGTTACTGTAGTGCTTGGTATTTGCTTAGCTTTTATTACTTACGTTAGCCATCATTGCCTTGCTTGTTTTCGTTCCTCATGAAGCTTAAGGCATTCTCAATCAAAGCAAGGCTTATTTTACTGGTGTATCTTCTCACCTACACGTTGCTTCGCTGCGCCCTTCACTTTATCACGAATTGCCTCCCACATCTTACTTACATCCATTTCAGTTTTAATGTCATCTTTATTACTACTCGAGTCGGCTAGGATTTCGAACCTATTTGAGATCTCGAGTTGGTAGTCTGTTTTACGCTTGGATTATACAATCGTTTAGCTTCGAATTAAAGTTGTTTTTATCCTTTGCTTTCTCTGTTCGCAATGCATAACTTTTCCCTCATTTTTGTGATCACTAACTGATGGTCGGTGTCACCTTCCGCTCCTCTGTAATTCCTACCGTCCATTATGTTGGCGTGTCTTCGTCTATCAACTAATACGTAATCTATCTGGTTAAGCGTTTCGCCATCCGGAGATACCCATGTGTATTTGTGCTCTTTACTAGCAGGGTTTTCGAGATCGCGAAATTTATCAGCCTTTCTCCATTGTTGTTGGTGATTTCGTATTTGCCTATAGTAGGTCTATATTTTTCCTCTCTCCCTACCTTAGCGTTGAAATCACCTAACACAATTTTCGTACTACGATAGTCTTTCCTTTACAAACTCTATATTTTGTACCGCCGGAAGGATACTGTTCTTAACGAGAAATCCTGTTCCAAAATCCGTAGCAGAAAATGTACTTACCCTGTCGGATGCTATCCTGACCCTCCCACCGGACTTTATGTATCACTAGTATGTCCAGCTCGTGTTTTTCTGTCTCGCATACCTCCACCTGAAGAGCGCCCGTTTGCTATAACATTCATACGTTCCACGTTCCTATTCTAAGGTATTTTTTAATCCTGTTCTTGAAACCCCTGAAGAAGTTCTTGCGCGGAATGAGGGACTGGTTTACCTCCGGAATATTTTACCCCAGGAGAATCCATGAACCATATGTTACTATTTCTTGACATGATTTAGCAGTGTAGAGTTGTGAACTCCACGACCTCAGAGTAAAGGCAGGAATTCAAGATGTCGTCCTCTGTCCATCTCTGATCTTTGTCGATGTCATTCATCTTCAGCCTCTGGGTGGTAATGGTGATGCTACTCTCCTTCACCATGATATTTTTGTTCGGAGTTATCTTCCCCTAGTCTTCGTAGATCCCTCTACTAACTTCAAGGCAGCAGTACTGGTTTTGGTCCGCCCCGAAATATTTCCAGTACCCACCGTATCTGGTCAGGATTCCCCTGAAGTGGCGCCTGGTTAATTCCATATTCCCCTTAAGTCATATCGGCATTCTTTGACTAGATTGAAAGCGTAACCTTTGGTTGTTACTAAATCTCTGATTGTTGTTTATTGTTGAACTCCTACGCAACTGTTTTGAAGAGTAACTTCAGAAACGTCCCTAGCCTCAGAAATGCTTCGACTGTTCCCAATGTAAGCTGTGTAAGTCATGAGAAGAGAAGAGACGTTAACAGGCTGTTCAGATTTCTAGATCTCAGTTATGACGAACGATCATTCTATGAAGAAACACTAAAGGCTCAGTTCTACAATCGACGGCTAAAGTTGAGGCCAAGTCTGATTTTGGCCAATGAGAGTACGCAAAATGAGGGTTGGCCTCAGGTTAGCGGTGACGAAGTTTAGTGATTGATTGTAGAACTAACCCTAAGCAGTGGAGGCGCAGAAATTGATGGGGAACTCTTAAACGAAAATTTTAAAGAACCTTTCGAATAATTAATACAGTTGTAAAAAGCTTCAGGCGGCAAAGACATACCTTTTGTTTATTATTACATGGGGTGTTAACATTGCTGTTGCCAATAAAATTGGTCCATTAGCAATATTTTTAAGGCGATCAGTTATAAAGTCATAAGATATTTAAAAATTTGCATAATGGTTTTCTGTAGGTTGTTGTTTTAAAGTATTTTTGCAATGCAGTGTAATAATCAATAAATAATAAATGTTAGTAAATAATAAATTATGAAAATAATAATGCATTATAAACATTTTTCGATGGGAAAAATACAAAAACATTTATGATCATTATTGTGGAGTAGATTGATTTTGTAAAATATTAAGACTTAAGTGGTTTCTGCAAGAAGATAAATAAGATAAAATAAAATAATAGCAGAGCAAAGCAAATACGTTTTATTTAAAAACTGTAACAGTTTCACCAACTAACTAACAGCTTGGCTTCATCAGACATAACAAGAGTGTTTCTCATGGAGTCAAGTTGTTAGTTGGTGAAACTGTTACACGTTTTTAGTTTTTAAATAAAACGTATATGCTTTGCTCAGCTATTATTTAATTTTATCTTAAGAATATGAAAGCAAAGCTTTGGTATATAACATTTCATAGAAAATAACATTTTATTACGTTGTTTAGGCCTAAACCCCAAATTAGTTTTTTTTTTACATTTTGGTATATTTTTTGTATAACCATACACAGCATATACAGCTGAAATAAGTTGAATTAAAGGAGGAACTATAGCAATATCAGTTTTCGTATCTCCTGTACAATTACAAAAAAAAGTCCTTTGGAAACAAGATCCTCAATTGAAATATAATTCTCTAGAAACATGTTCAATACTCTATTTGTTAACGCTGTAGGTCACCCCCGCCATCTTGGTACGCACCTTCCATTGATTTACACGGGAAATGTTTTACTCATTTTATGCCTCTCGGATGTAGAATATTTAAGTTCTGCTTTCACAAAATTTGTCTTGATGGTTATTTTGACTCTTGTATAGTTTTGGTTTGTGAAGTTTCTCCAAATATATAATTATAATGTATTATTAATAATTTGCTATATAAATCACAATATGTTAACGGAAAATTATACTGTTCCTGTGTAAAATATTGCATTTCTATAAAGTAGCATGAGTAAAAGAGAACATGACGATAAACTGGGCGAAAACAGAAGTTAAAACTACACTCCTGAAAAATATAAGACGAGTAAAACAATTCCCATGTTAATCAATGGAAGGTGCATACCAAGATGGCGGGGGTGATCTACAGCCTTAAGCCTGTTACATTGATCTTGCTCTGAAAGGCTGAAAACTTGACAACGGTGTGAGCGTACTAGGTATAAAAAGCGATTCAGAACTGGGATGAAGATCTGGGTTGATCTCATCGCCAAAAGAAAAATATTTTAAAAAATAAAACACTTTCAGAACGTTTGAGTACTTCACCTTTCATTTAAGATGCATTAAGAGCGTTATAAATCTGAGAAATCTCTCAAAGATAATAGAAATGATTGTGTTCAAAGTGCTCCTTTTATTTTTTTTATCTGCAATTGTATACAGTGATGGTTCTGTAGACGTCAGTGCCGGATTTAGAAATTTTCTATGGGGACAAAGTTAAATTTCCACCGCCCTTTTGCCCCCATTTCCATCGGTTTTTTTTCTAGCCCAACAACACGACCAGCCGACGCGACAGCCACAACATTGTCTCGCATCACGTAGTGTACTTTTGTTATCTTCCGTGCAACCTGTCGTGGCATCGCTATTGCTCGTACTAATTCTAGTAAGGCAGTAGACCTGCCTATCTGACTTGAATGGCAGTTTTCGATTTTAGAGATGAAGATAGGTTGTGTGGAATAACATAAAACATATCTTAGCGCGCCGCTATTGCAATTTTGAACACGTTTAGGTCATTTTCTTTTTAATATGCGGTTTTAGTTCCTTTTTTTAGGAGCTTTCATTTTTTTATTTTTAGCTATCGTGCCGCCCGGGGCGATTGCCCCCTTCCCCCCATAGATCCGGCACTGATAGGCGTAGTTGGTGAGATCAATTTCAGTTGTAATTTTGTAATGCTTCCACTTACTAAATAACCTAGTACAGCAAAGGAAATTAATCCAATGTAACACAAGAGGATATGGGAAACGGATAATTTTCCTCCCTTTAAGTCTACACGTTAAAAGGTTGAGAAACGTTATCTTCCATCAATATCCAACGATATTTATTGAATTCAACACATTTTCAAAGGAGATTATCATCTTTCATTTTAAATTTAAAAGATGGCGTCGTTGTGAAAAGGTGGCTTTTGTTGTGTGTTGAATGTGAAATTGAACCATTTTTTTTTTTTTTTTTTTTGTGATACTGTGTTCTGCATATAAGTTTGAATGTCCGTCAGGTGTTTTGGTATGAGAGTTGCGGTTGTGAGGACTGGCAAGTTTTTGTTTTCGCAAGTGTTGGTTTCCCATTGATGATGACAGTTGCTTTACCTGTATAATATTTATTCCCTTTGTTGTCTTTATAGTGATCTGTAACTGAGTTTTAGTGTAGCGATAGGCAATTAACCTGTAGCCTCAAATGTAACATTACTGTGCAAATGATAATAATTGTAATATTTTCCACCAAGGTAAAACAAATTTTCAAAGTAGAATGGATTGAGGGAAGATGCCCATCGGGAGAAAATGCCTACAGTTGTGTAATTTCATTAACTGCAACCCTAAATTGTGAGTATACTGCCTACGGGGCTGTTGCGAATGTCACGCGGAGACGTAGCAAGTTCTTTAAAAATAAAAAAATATCTTTTCTTTTTAGCCTAAAATTATATTTTTCTAGTTGGTAAACAATTTAGGATTGGGCTAAATTCCATGACAGAGTAGAAAATGCACTTGAATAGGGCAGTTTTGACCGTCAAGTATTTGCTTACACTGTATCACAAAGAAGTCATGTTTGTAGCGGGAAACAAGTAAAGTGGCGTATTACAGATGCCCACTACCTAAAAGCTTTGCATCAAATAAGACTGTTTTCATTGTTTTCTCGTTACATAGTCATTTCCTCGAATTTTTCTCCTTGAATAGAATGTAGTCATACAGGGGCGTTTGTAATTGGTAGTCTACATATGTATTCAATAGCCATTTTTTAAATTTAGGCAACTATGGCTGATGGCAGAATAAGGGTGAGGTGAGGATGTGGACAAGAAGTCGGACAGGGCCTAGTTTCGAAGGCATCATCCCATCCAAAGCACCATTCCTTGTGTGACTAAGAATAACCCTGGATAAACCCCAGTCAAGATAACGCAGAAGGGGATCAGACCTACCGAACACGAAGCGAACTACTGAGATACTGCTGCTTGGGACATGTTCAATAGAATGTAATGTCATATACACAAAATGTAAAGCCATTACTGCATTAAATTGGTGTGTTTCATTACCGCCTAAGGGAGAGAAATTTGCGCTTTCAAGCAGATGTCGTTAAGATGGTCATTGTGACAAATATTTTCTGAAGTGGTGGAAATGTTGTTCATATATTTTAGTCGTATTATGGATAATGTATACATGAAGTTTTTTCTTAAAATTTCATTATTATTGGTATATCTTAATTATAATGTATTAAGAATCTTCCCCCAAATGAGTTGGTATTTAACACTGAAATGTCGGGGAAGATGTACCCCCAAGCAACACACAATATCAGGCCAAAATATGAACCCCCTAGCAACACACAATATCAGGCCAAGGCTGTGCCAGTACCGGCGAATATCGATCAAGGTGGGCCCAGTATTAGGTCGATATTGGCCCGATATCCTCTGCTGCTAGGGACATTTGAGATGTCAGTTTAAAGATGTCAGATATCCATTGTGTATACGTTCATGTACTTCTGTCAGTAAGAGCATGAATGTTTAATATATTTTTGCAGACGTTTGATTTTTCTCCAAATTGGTTCCTAGAGCAAGATTTGTGGCATCTACCCTCAATCCACTCTACATAGTGAAATTTCCAGTTTGTTCATGGCCATGTTCGAAAACCAAATGTGCAGTGTAATAAGTGCTACGGGGATCGTACAAGGAGTACAAACAGGGTTGGTAACTCCCACGTTGACGTGTCCGTCCTGAAATCGATCAGTCGGTCCAAAAGTGGGTTCAAATACGTTATAGAAAACTGAACAACGTAAACCATAAATAGTTATTCTCATAATAGGTACGAGAGGAAGTTTTCCGTCTCATACAATAATACTTTCCTATTGTCTTGTTCTTTCATCTGTTTTGTTCTGTGCATTTGTGCTGAATTAAAGAAATAAACTTATAAGCTGTCCTCGGCGCAAAGTTCTCCATGTCCTATAAAATTATTATTATTATTATTATTATTATTATTATTATTATTATTATTAT
>JAGDQP010007706.1:8764-41116 GCA_022664845.1 Lepisma saccharinum | reverse complement strand
TTATTATTATTATTATTATTATTATTATTATTATTATTATTATTATTTTAGAAAGAACTCATCTATTTTCATCAACTGCTCCTTCGCTACAACTATCAGCGTTTGTAATAATTATCAAACCACTCACCTTCAAAGAATGTTCAACAGAAGACAAGACATGTAAATCCAGGGGGCTACAACTAATCCTACTCGCCCTTTCAAGCGGTGATATTCGTTCAAACCCTGGACCCACTACTGACAATTGCTTTTCCGTGAATTATTAGAATGTTTTTCAGTCTGTGGTAAATAAATTTACGAATTGTGACATTCATTTGA
Organism: Lepisma saccharinum; assembly: GCA_022664845.1. Lineage (NCBI taxonomy): Eukaryota > Metazoa > Arthropoda > Insecta > Zygentoma > Lepismatidae > Lepisma > Lepisma saccharinum. The sequence continues at coordinate 40,801 of JAGDQP010007706.1, read as the reverse complement.
GTGAACTTAAGCAGTATGATTACCTGGTTGATAGGAATCTTAATACAGGGTGGTAAGGTTACGGACCGACAAACTTCGGGAGGTGATAGCACAGTGAAAAATAAAGAAAAAAAGCCCAGACAACAGGGGGGAAATTCCGAAGCGTTACGGAGCTACAGCCAGCCGAAAGCGTGGGAAAATGAACTTCAGAGAGGATAATTGCGAAGACGAGAAATCGGAGAGTAGGCGGTTGAGAGTAAATTAGAGGAAGTCACACCCGGGCTATCCAAAAATGCATATTGGAAAATCCTACAAGCAGGGCGCAAGGGATTCCCCAAAGGAAGTAGGGGATTCCCAGAAAGTTTTCCAAGTAAAGATGGGTCGAAAGGACCACAAATGGGATAAGTTGTCAACAGGTAACAATAATTCATTGCCGGCACATCGATATCTCAACGAGAATTAATGTTATGACAATTTTTATAAAATAATGCGTGGTTGCATATCAGACAGGGGGAACAATTAAAGACAGTCAACGAGCGTTTGGCTTATTTATTAGCAATGAGAGAGACTAGGAGTATCCAGTCGGATGGTGGTGAGTACGCATCTCAACAGCTGCAGTGTAGTAAGAAAGACGTCGTCGTTGATCGAGTGGTCAGTGCTATCAGGCGTTCGTGATGTCACAGCAGTCTTGCATTGAAACTCGTCTGGAAAAAAATCAGGTATATGATTAAAGCGTAACAGCATGCAAAGGATGGACGGAGAGTATTAGTTAATGAAGAGGCACGTTAGGCTGGTTAGTAGAAAGAACGCAATGTAATAGAGCAGGCAAAGAACGATGACATGAAAGAGAGAAAACAAACACGCCTGTGTACGAGACATCATGTGTCAACCGATGCAAGGCAAAAAGTAAGTTTTCCATACGATGTCACAAGCTTAAATAGTACAATCTGTCTATTCTACACAAGAAAAAATGCGTTAATGGTCATGACGAATTCTAGCTGCGTCGTAAACGTCCAGGAGTAACTTTGTAGCTGGAGTTGTGGCCATTGCCATCCGCAGCAATGGGAGAATGTAGTGAGTGTATGTAGCAATGTGTAGCTCAGTATGTTGTTGAAAGAAACACTTGGCAAGGCCATACAAAAATAAGTTAGGGATGTTGGAATTCATTAACGATCACAATGACTCGAACTGACCGAGAGGTTAGTGTGCGTACTTCGTGTCCAGGTTACGAGTTCAACTTCCGTCCGGGTCTCCTGAAAGCAGTCATTCGGTGCCAACTTGACCACATATTGTAGGACTCGTCCTTACATGCGCACCAGCTCGTTTATAACTCGTATAACAATTCAATCAAGCACGAGACCCCAGGAGTGAATTGTATTTAGTCTGCTTCGCGTTGGAGAGGATTTCAGGACCTACACAGAAATGTGGATTAGGGTGGTCCTTATTTCTAAACTTTTAAATTTCTGTCGTGCCGCCCCCTACATTTGTTCTAATATACATAAATGTAAACTACGTGAAATTTTAGTCTGATAGCACCAAAATTAGGGGTCGCTCAGGACAAATATTTTACGCTAGAGTTACTACTGTTAAAGTTTTACGCATACCGCGGCGCCCACTAGATGGAAGCAAAATCGCAGGTTAGATTTAGTACAACGATAAATAGTTTGACAAGTTTTTTCCGCAAAATAGGGAAAACATAATGTTCATATTAATTAATGCTATTACAACTGACTACACAATTTTGCGTTTTACACACATTGTTAGTAACCAGTTTAATATATCAAATAGGTATACACTCAACATTCACTGATACGGGGAGTCACTAATGTTGCTCCTTGCGAACTTAATGTATACTTCACTATCAATCTATCATTACCGAATAAGTTCGTAGAGGAGTATACCTTTCCTCCATATAAGAATGTATGCTTTATTGAATATTGTAGTAAACCAGAGTTACCCACAACATAGATAATCAAAGTAGTAGTAGTTATAACAGTAGTAGTGTTTGTAGCAGTAGTAGAACATAGACTCCTTCCTTCTCTAGAGCGCAGTACTTACTATTATGCTGATAGAATGTAGAAACATTATATTTGTAGAAAATGAAGTAGAAACTTAACAAGGAGTTATTTCCCATTACACATTACAGCACCTATCCATTTTCATATTCTGTCTTCTATAACATGTTTCCATAACAAGTAAGAAACATTATTTAGATAAATACTATGGAAACTCAAATCAAGGTTTATATGCTATTCGAAGTTGTTCATACCCATTATCAAACCGCACTACAATCCAGGCCAGGTGGCTACAACTAGTCCTTCTCGCCTTTCCAGAGGTGATAGTCATTTAAATGCTTGACCCACTCTAATAATTCTTGTCCGTGGATTATCAGAATCTTCAATCTGTGATAAATAAATTTACGAATTGTGACATTCATTTGAGAGAACTTGTAACGTCCCCGAGCACCCCAGATTATGCTATATTCACTACTCCGGTTCTGGCGTGGGATTTGGTTGCTGAAAGGTAAAAAATTATTAGCATGGGGCTACGACCCAACACAAAATAAGATACCTGTATATGTGCAGCGAGTAGTCTCGTTCTATCTGAAGGAGGAAGGCGTCTTTGTACGTACAGGATAATGTTAGCAAAGGAAGCAATGAAGAAAATGAAAGAACCTATCAACCTATTTGATACTGTTTGGGCTAAAGCCTAAGAATAAGTGAACTTACACACTGTTATATTGACTTATAAACCCCTACACAGTGGGTGTTGTTCAGCTTCCGCGACAGACAAGTTAGTTCTGAGTTCACATTTACTACAATATTTTAATGGACAAATATTCTCAAAATTACTCAAATTATTTTTCAAATTTTATAGTATTTAAATATATTTTATATGAAGTCTCTTTGCTGTAAATAGGGATGGACACGACCGAGTTCGAGTCGAGTTTTCGTTAAACTCGACTCGACTTGTAAGAGAAATCTTTAAACTCGACTCGACTTGTAAGAGAAATCTTTAAACTCGACTCGACTTGTAAGAGAAATCTTTAAACTCGACTCGGCAAATATTGTCCAACTCGACTCGAAATTCACTCGAGTTTCGAGTCTAGTCGAGCCAAATCGAGACAAATCCTTCAGTATTAATGTCTCTACGCTCTTTTTGGGATGGCCAAATTTTCGGACAACCAGATGACAAATGATCCGGTATCCATTTAACCATCCGGATTTATCCGTCATCCAAATATTACCCGTTATCGGGATATTAGCCGACATTCGAAAATTATCCGCTATCCGTCCGGATATTACATGACATCCCCATATAGTCCAGTCATTAGAAACATTTTGGGTGCAAAAGGTTAAGGAGTTTTGAAATTTGGCACGATTGTACACTTAAGAGCCCTAACTATAATGCTAAATTTGTAACCTTTGGTTGGGCAGATTTTAGCATAGAACTCCATTCCTGTAGGTTTTAGAGAACATTTTTTTAATTAAAAATTTGAGAGGATTCGCAATGTAAATTTCCTACAAAGTTACTTATTTAAAAAGTTTGAAAATGTCGCCATTTTGAATAAAAAATTGCGGGAAAATATCTATATATGTAAAGTATGCCCAGTCCAAACAACTGAAGCTAGACAAACGAAATTTGATATGCTGTTGTAATTTGTGCGCCATATTTGATTGAAGATTACGATTTTCTCCAAATTTTGTAATTTTCCTGTAATCTACTCTTGATGATACATCAGCATATCAAATTTCGTTTGTCTAGCTTCAGTGGTTTGAACTGGGCTTATGTATATATCTAGATGTTTTTCCGCAATTTTTGATTCAAAATGGCGAATTTCCAAAATTTTTATATAAGTAACTTTGTAGAAAATTTACATTGCAAATCCACTCCAATTTTCATAAAAGAATTCTCTAAAACCTACAGGAATCTATGCTTAAAACTGCCTTTTAGCCACCATTTTTCAAGATGGCTGCGCGAGCGGTTGTCCCTCAAGGTCACAAATTTGGCCCTAAGTGTACCCTTTTGCCAAATTTTAAAACTCCTCAACCTTTTGCACCAAAACACCTTTTTTATGTCTCTAATGACTGGACTAATATCCGATGAGTAGTTATCCATCCTATATTCGGATAAACTTCTATCCAGATTTAGCCATCTCTTGTCTTCCCGTTTGGCCAATTCCGTTTCACCTAACGAAGAATTTTGTAATTTCCTATGTTTCTGGCGATACTAATATAAATGAAAACACTTAATAGTCATCAAAACCAGCACTAATCTAATAATAATAGGGGTCTATTACAGTTGGTCTTGTTTTCCATTAAATGGTTTCATTTATATTAGGAACACCAGAACCATACGATTACAATTTCCATATAACCTTTTGGCACATGGCTGCAAAAAACAAGTAGAATTCTTTGAAAATTATTAACGGCCGCCATTTTGAAAGTTTATTGTTGGATCGTGCTGATGTTTACAATTAACCGAGATATTACAAATACCCATTTATGTACGAAAATTAATTCCGATCGGCTTATAATTGGAAAAGTTACGAATATTTTTAGAAGTTCGAACGGCCGCCATTTTGTTATTATGTGATGGATCGTTGTGATTTTCACTCGACTAACATAAACTAAATACTCATTTTTGGGTCAAATTTGGTTCCGATCGGTTTTTAAATAATTGTAGAAATTATGAATTTTATAAAAGTTCGAGCGGCCAGCATTTTGAAATTTTTCATCCGATTATTCTGGCTAACGAACTCATCCAAGATATTTGTACGGGTAATTTTTGTTCAAAATTTGGTTTCAATCCGTTGAAAATTACGGCAGTTATCTCGTTCACAAGAAACGGTAAATATTGTATATATATATATATATATATATATATATATATATATCTACTCCCGCCCCCCCTGTGTAGCGTGTGAGCGGAAGACCATCTCCTCCCTTCGGGATGAGGCCTCATACACTAGATGACTGTGATTTGTTATGATTTTTTATATATATATATATATATATATATATATATATATATATTAAACATCTGAACTGAGGGTGGTTTTCGTGTCAGGGGATGATGATCGAAGAAACTCTATAGAAACTTTCCGGAATTTGTGACATGAGAGTCTCTGCATTAGATATACAGTATTTCTAAAGAAATCTACCTAACATCCAAAATATTCGCCCCCCCCCTAAATTCCCCCTCCGCCTTAAATTTCTATTGCTGTTGGTTTTCTTGACCTGATGATGTTTTCATTCGATTCAGCGTACCAAAAAACATATAAATCGACACCTCACACGGCTATTTTACGCAACAATGGAATTCCAGTACTTATTCCCTTCTCCCCTAGAATTTTTATGCACTATTCGGTTTTGTAAACCTCATGTCTAAGGTAACTTATTACCAAAGTTTCATGAACGCAGGACTGTTTCCATTTTTTGGGTCTATTTTTGGCTGATTTTACCTGTACTAAAAACGAGCTAAAACGAGTCGCACAGGCGAGCCAAATATCAAACTCGACTCGAGAAAATTGCCTCTGGCTCGACTCGAATGCGAGTCGAATCGAGTTTTAGCTCGACTCGTGTACATCCCTAGTTGTAAATAGTTCTATCGGTAATGATTCATTCATATTCGTGTGTCAAGTGAAATGTCTTTGGTATACATGTTAATTCAATATCATATTATTTAAAATAAATGTATAGACTGAAAATCTTTGAATGTACTGAAGTGTGTAAACTGTAATTCAGATCATAATGAAACAGGCAACATGAAAAATATATAACACTTATTTAAACAATATAATTAAAAAGATCCAAAATGTGAGTTTATATAATCAGTTCTCGAGATGACATAATATTATACAATGCAATTTACATAACGGAGGATGACAGTGACGTCACATATGTCCTTTGCAAAGAGAAACAATGTAAAAAAAAGTGGTAGTTTTATATAATTTTTCTTATAAGAAATCCTCAAATGTTCTTTTGGTTATATATAATCCTTCATTTTTATTTCATGATTTATTTTATAGTTCAACTTGTTTTGTTTTGAAATGCTTTCACTAGGGAGACCATTTATTTCTTCTAGAGTATCACTAGGAATACACGTTTCACTATAGGGGTTTGGTACATTTCACTGGTAAAACTATTGTATATATACGTATTCTTTCACTGGTAATTCACTTTTACTTAAGATTGGTAAACCACTGGGAATTCACCAGGGGATTCACTAGGAAATCACTAAGAGTTCGCTGGAAGGAAGTTAAACATGTCTTCTGGGATCCCGATTGCTGTTGAAACGCAGCTACCTCATCCGCCGAAAATACTGCAGCGGAATCTACTGTTGCTGATCCTGTTCTTTAGCTGAAACAGTGCACCTTGGACATTGGCTTTTCCAAAGCTCTGTGTTGCCATTTCTGTGTGGAGTAGATGTCGCAGACTAAGTAATGGTAGCAACTTATACTGGTCCTCCCTATCAGTATCACTACCAGTCTTTACTAACACTTGCTTAGTTCGGTAGTTGATCCACACATACTCGAATCTCCCTGAAATTATGTCGAATGGACTGTTTTCGACCGCCATCATATCAAGATTTACTCTGCAGTCATCAGTCAGCTAGATGTTGGCACTGATTTTACCTTTTATCTTGAGGCCCTCTCCGCTGACGGACTGTAGTCTAATTTTTTCAGCTCCAATAACAGATGGATATTTCATTTTAAACTAAAGAATGACTTCCTCATCAAAGATTAACTAGCTCCTGTATCATAATGCGACCATTGGAATGTCACAGACATGAATCTGTATTTTGGGTAATTTCTTTACCCGTCCAACAACATGAGCATATCCAAAGGCTGAGAATACGCTAAATTCGGTCCGATTACCCAAATTTTCTAACTGAATTTCCTCCTCACTGGCTACATTCTTAACTTCCGTGAGCTGCAAAGAATCTGCTTCACTGCTGATTCCAGATCTCCAGTTGTCCAGTAGGATTTTTGGTGAGTTGTTACCTCTCTGGTTATTTTGGTTATCTCTCTTCTGTTGGTTCAATGCACGTATTCACAGTATCATTGTAGGTATTTCTTCTATTTGTTTCTTGGTTTCGTAGGTCCTCGGTCTGTTGTTGTATCCATAGGACGGTTACCGTTACTGCTGTATTTATTTCCTTTCTTATTGTTGTCATTGTTATTTTTGTCTTGTTGTCCAATTTTTATTCTGTTGATTGGTCCACATTTCAAGTGACAGTATAAGCTATGAAAATGAGGTGCAGATTCCGTTTTCGACAAATTCAAGTAATTAGAAAGTTCTCTTACCAGTAACGTGACATTTTTAGTTTCGTCAATATCAATACAAAGTATAGGTGCATCCTTGTACATAGTTTATTTATGATATTCAACATATTGTTATTATTCGTTAGGTTTTTTTGTCTCTGTAATACAAAATTTGTTGAAAGGTCATTTATGCACTTGTACGTGATACAAAGGATGTTTAAAGCCACTTTAATACTAGTATGACTGTAGTAATGTCGGTTTTATTGCAAACAAAACATACCGGGACGCATTGCTTGTCACGTGTGAAGGAGTGTTGCAGCCAGAATCCCGATGGAGGAATCCTACTTCCTCCATTTCATAAACTATTCCAACATTTATCAACAGATGTTCCTGTCAAAGGACGTTCCAAACAAGGATGTTGGTTCTTGTCGAAACGAAGATATCTGTAGATAGAAGGTGAGATCTAGCAGCTAGATTAGAATGCCCTTTATGTTTCATTTGTCTTAAGTTGATAATATATATTTTATTATTTACTTGATTTAAGCCTGTCATCGCCAGGCGTTTCCATTGCTATTATTTTTGGATGGATATAGTTATCATAACACCAAAGTAGCACTTCTGGAACGTACCGGTAGTAATTTCATTTAAGGTTTTCCGGGGTTTACGAGGTTGTTATTGATGTAGTTAGGAAGAGGCGATTGTGAATTATTGAATTCTTCCTATTTCTGACCTACAGTGGAATATCCTCACCGAGTTTAACATTTTAGCCCAACTGGAAGTGCATTTTCGATAACCGGGGCTTGAGGCGGTGCTATTGGGGTACTTAACGTCATGAATGCATATTTATTTTTCCCGTAATTACAACCTACCCACGAATTTTGATGTTAAGTTTCCAGTTTCTAGCCAAAAGTCAAGATAGCGCAGTTTCGAGACCTGGGGATAATTGCATACCCCCACAATCCCAAGCTGCACACGAATCTTCGTGCCAAATCCAACAGGAAGTCTTCTAAAAACCCACTCGAAGAGCAAACAAGCAGGCAGAAAAATCAGGGAGATTAGATACTGTTAATATTTATTTATTTAATGAATCGTAGTTGAATAAATTATATGGAGCTTCACAAATTAATTCTGACGATTCGCCACAGTAGGGAACGAGATATTTACCGACCAGAATCTCTTCTCTGTCTGATCAAGGCATAGAAGGTACACGAACCTGATACTGCTACTTCTGGGTGAGACTCGGTTCTTTTTAAAGGGCTTCAAAAGTTCCATGTAACGTGTAAATGTTAGCAGCTGAGGCCTTATAGCTTCCCTACTAGCGACGCCTACAGTATAAAACCTCTGACGAAGACATCTTCGAAGCACTCTGTGCTGGAAAGACGTATCTTGGCGTAGAGTCCTATTGGAATAATGGGAAAGCTTTCGCTTACCTTACGAAAGGTCTACGGTTCGAGTCCTGGTCATATCACTTTTTTTTTTGCTTTTTCTATTGTACATATACAAATGTTATGCGTTACAGTATGCTTTCGATATGCAAAGTGAATGTTAGTGTTGTGTGTTTTTTATCATTAGTATTCACCTTTTAGTTTCATTTATTTAAAACCTACTAATTCACACAGTACAGTTGTATGTTTATATAAAGGACAGAAATAGTCTGAAAATATGAATAAACGGTTACATTGAACTTGCAGAATTATTGTAATATTACTATTCCGCAAAGTGTAATGCAACATTTTATTTGTTCTTATTTTCACACTGCTTCTGTGTTTTATGTGAACATACAACTGTATTATGTAAATTAGCAGACTTTCAATAAATGAAGCAAAAGGGAGGAAAAAACAAAAAGAAAGGTACAGAACACTAACATTCACTTTATGTCAAAAGAAATTGTAACACACTACATTTGCACATGTACTGGCGTCGAACTGAAGACCTTTCGCACGGCAAAGCATACCAGAGATATCTTTCACAAAATTTTTAGACTTTAGGCCCCGCTATCAGGCAAACTATAAGGCTTCAGGGCCTAAAATTTGCACGTTACACATGACTGTTGAAGCCCTTTAAAAGGAATAGGGTCTCACCCGGAAGTAAGAGTATTAGCTTCAGGTAGCTTACTGGGTAACGTATTTTATCAAGAGCTTCGGTTAGAAACCTTAAATCTCTTTTATATTTATACTTCTGAATAATTCTCCTTAATTACGAGGGCTATTTTTTAAGTACGGTCCCATTGTTAATATAAACAAAACTAGCAAAGATAGTGCCATACATTTTTTGTTATTCTGCACATTAAGCTATTTTTCTACATAGTTACCATGCTTGTTTAAACATTTATCATAGCGTTCAACAAGTTTTTGTATGCCCACGTCGTAGAAATCACCCACCTGTGACCGAATTTTTATTCGATTTTTGACAACAAGGAACGTGTCAGCAGTGGAAATTCATCGCCAGATATATGAGGTGTACGGTCCGAATGCAATGAGTGACAGTAAGGTGCATAAATGGGCGCGATCGCTTAAGGACGGGCAGGATGTTCATGTTGAACCGCGATCGGGCCGACCTTCGAGTTGGGCGTGCAGTTGACGCAAAAATTCATAAAAACCGGCGTTTCACGTTTTCCAGGTTGTCACTGAAATTTCCTGAAGCAGTTTCTCGCAGTCAGCAGTTTGACACCGACGAAGAACTGAAAACAACGGTTGAAGATTGACTTCGGTCACGGGCGGGTGATTTCTACGACGTGGGCATACAAAAACTTGTTGAACGCTATGATAAATGTTTAAACAAGCATGGTAAATATGTAGAAAAATAGTTTAATGTGTACAGAGGAAATAACCAAAATGTATGGCACTATCTTTACTAGTTTTGGTCCTATTGGCAATCAGATCTTACTTAAAAAACAGTCATCGTATAAACCTCAAACTTTGAACAATGAACACACATTATTCGCAGCTAATAAGATCTCGTTCCAGACCTCAACGCACACGTAGATCACAATAAAGGTAAAGGCAGCCAGCCCGCTTTCTCGCGGGTGGATAGAAGAACAACAGGTTTAAGTAGAGCTTTGTAGCCGAGCCAGCAAGATAATGTCATTCTTTATGGAATAGGTTTGGTTTAGTAACTTCTTAAACACTATTTACAAGTTGGGTTCTCTTCTTTAATAAAGCAAAATGCCAACTTTTCTAGATAAACACCTACATCGAAGTATACAATACGCTACAACGGAACGCAAGAAGTTAATTTTGCGTATTGAAGGCTTCTTCGTATTGTTGTTTGCGAATGTAGAAATAATATAAGGAATGAACTGTGTCACACTTAATGCACAGTGTGACACACTAAAGGGAGAGAGAGAGTAAGAGGAAAGGATTTCTGTACCATTCAAACTAGACCATATGTTTACAAAGAACTTTGTAGGTTGTTTGTTACGAAGTTGCGCATTGAGTTCTTTTTCTGCTCGGTCTACGGCGGTAGGAGAAAGAGAAGTTCGGGTGGGAGTTCCAGGAGTACGGTGAGGAGAACCAGGCAACAACAGCGTAGTAGTGTAGAAGCGTCCGTCCCCTGGAAACAAGCGAGAAGCGCGTAGCGCAGAAGCAAGCAACGAACGGACTCTCTTCCAGGAAATCGATGTGGTAGAGGCCACCTGGGGATTTCCCCGATCATGTGTTCCAGCGGGACCCCCCGCCACACACACAACTGAGCTGATTCTGCAGCTAAAACTTCTGTGAGTTAAACCTAAAACTTTAATGCCACGGCTACTCTCTTTTTTTTTATAAAAATCAAGAACAAAATGTTGTAGCTCGTATAGAATCAAACATAATAACGCAAAAATGTATTTGTTGTAGGAACTCTGCACACTACCATCATTGGTGTCTGTATCTGTACAACCATTTCCTCAAAATATGTAGGAGTGTATAGCCTTTCTTTATTGTGATCGTAAAATTCTTTCTATGTTTTGAAGCGTTGTATGAAATGTACAAATCAAGACGCAATGTTTCTAGGTTTGTCACATTTGCTGTTGGTATGTTACTCCTCAGCCGACTTAATGAATAGCTAAGCTCGCTTCCTTGTTTGGTTCTTGATTCGATTCCTGGTGGGGAAATATTGTCTATAGTTGTTTGTAATCTACTTAAAACCGTAAGTGCAAGTCCTGTCACATCCCTCTGATGCAAGGCAAAGGACTCTCAGTTTGTCGTGACTCGAAATCTTTCGAGTCGCGGAACTCTCTGAATTGTTTAAATATAAAGTACAGGTTAAAAGAAGTATATTTTTGCCGTTGAAGATATGATAATACATACTATTGTTGAAAGAAAAATCCATCAATTGATCCCATAAACAAATATAGCGAACTGAGATCTAAATAAACACAATCGTCGTCTAAACATTCCCCTTGAGAGTAGCTGCAACGGTTCCAGCAATCTTACCACTGGTCCAACTTCATTTGAAAGTTCCCTTTCATAAGCCTTTAGCAGTGTTCTCGTTACTTCTAGGAACTTCACAATCGTGTCTAATCTGCGTGGAGCATTCATAATTTATGGAGATGAAATGAGATGAGAAAATCGTGAAACAAATCCTGCTCTTACGCCTGCTCAATGACGCGTAATTTAGCAGACTTTTTTACATTGCTGTTGGAGGAAACCACCTGATGCACTGCCATATTGTGATCCGCTTCCCGTGGCTCGAGTTAGGGAACTTTCCGACAACAACCCAGGTTGTATTCATGCATTTTTCAGACGGCATGACCGTGAGGTCATTTGTGCAGTTGACCAATAGTCTTAAGGTTTTAAGCTTAGGTAAGGTGGACTCTAGTTGAAGTTACTTTCTATTTACGTACATTCAGATTCGTATAATAGAGAGAGTGGAGAAACCGACGGTTTTGAATTTATTTACGGGTTCTTGCAATTTATTTACTCAGGCTGTCTACTGGCATTGAACCTTAAATCATCAAGGATTGAATCTATAGATATCTCCATCTAGTAAAATTGCATAGTTCCTTGACAGAATCAAAACAATAAATAATTAAATCGCATTTAAAGTGAGCGGATAGTTAACAATACATTCTAAAAACTGTACCTCTGAATTGGGAGTACAAAATTGGAATTTTATACTCCGGGGTTGGGTTTAGAGGGGCGATTTTTTCACCTCTTTTTCTTGTACACTTCCAGAATTTTATATCTCAACAACTAGAGATGAGTCGACGCCAGAATTTCGAGATAAACCCGATACTTATTTCTAACTTTCGATACTTGAAATTCGATACTTTTTTCATAATGTCTTTCAATGTATTAAAAAATATTACATACGTTAATTAAAATTACAATTTGAGTGTATTGCTTGCCTATAATTTATGATTTAACTCTGTCCTGAGTCATTAACGCGTAAAGGTCAAAAATAAAATTCAAATTCAAGATGTAAGCTATATGTTCTACCATGGGATTATTTTCAAAGAAATATATTAGTCAAAAAATCGAAAAATTATCGACTTCATTAGCTGAAGTATAGATCGATACCGATACTTTGGAAGTACCTGTTGTATCGAGGTATCGAAAGTATCGTGAACCCATCCCTAGTACATACAAACAAAAATTGGTGCTCTGTCGTGTACCAGGTTTAGGACCCAAAGGTTCCTGGACAAGCTGAATTGCCTTCAACCTATTGGAGGTAAAATAGAAAACAGGGAATTTGTAGTACGGAAGTGGATCCCGAAACTTTACGTGCAAACTTCCCTCACTGGGGCTTTTGAGCCAGGAGGTATTGATGAAACGACGAGGGCAACACTTTGTACATATGATGGTACAGTAAATGTATTCTTGGACTCACAACTGCAAGACCTTCTCTCTGATCCCAGCATACGAGTAAAAAGGTTTCGAAAGCAAGGGGTTTCCTCCCAGTCGCGTGGTCAAAAGCAAGTCCAAAATCTTTTCACACTATTTGCAAATCAACTATTTTTTACTATCGGCTCTTCTGTATCAAATTTCGAGATCTTTGAGTTCTTAAACTTTCGGGGAAAAGATTATGGATTACGTGCAAGTTATCGACTTTCTTCACAGTTCCTAACAAAAGGCCTGGAAGGCTAGAATTTCGGTCCGAACCGACAATATGTGCTATGGAACAGCCAAAGCAATGCCTGAACACATCGAGATTGGAAATGCGATCGACCAGGACAAGATGATGTGAATACTCCACAAGAAAATTGTGGCACGGTTCTTATTCTTGAACGAGAAGTTACTTCAAGTTGACATTTACTCAGAATTGAGCGAGTGGACTATGTAATTGATTCGACATTTTTTTTTCAAGATCCTAATGAAACTCAAAATATAGCTGAAGAGACGAAGTTTGAGGACCATCACTGGGCGGATTGCTCCCCGAGTCATTTCAGAATGACTATGAAAACTCCCGGAATAGCTTCCACCCTTAAAGTAATTGCCCCTTAGGTCACTCTTCTAAATCCTGAAATGGCTGGAGGGTGCAATGTCCCCCATGCCACCCAGTAAATCCTCACGGAAGGAAAGATTCAGGCTGAGCCGTAAAAGGCGCTGAACTAGTTGTGAAGATTTTCTCATGGATGGTTTCACTTTTGCCAGCGTCGCTGAAATTGTTGCCTGTCCTCCCAAACAGACTACTTCCAGGGTGATAAAGGAAAACACGGGTCTTCTTTATGATAATATCCAAATGAACGTGCTGCACATGAACAAGAGTACACAGACAGGCCGATGCAGGATAAATCACCCAACTGGAATTGCTTCTGTTTTATTTTCTGTTAGCGGAATTTCTCAGCCGAGAGGAAGGGAATACGTATATTTGAATCGTATTTGTACCCTACATAAACAGTTATTTTATTCCGTACCCACGGGAAAATTAGGCATAGTAAAATTTCCTCCTTTCCTCATTATGAACTCTTTTGAACCTGATGGAGAAGAGTGGAGATGACAGACACACAAATGAAAGATCACAAACAAAGACAATAAAGATGTGGAATAATGCGGTTGCATGGAATCACGCCTTCATAGGTGGAAAAAGAATCACTGACCTAAACGGGACTTTGCCTTCAGTTGAAGTTTAAATTTAAGTTTTTTCTTGTGGATGAAAAAACTCACTGAAAAAATCATCAACCGACATGATGTATCATCACCTGAAATAAAAATAAATAATAGAGTAATCAGAGTTTGATTTACGGAAATTGAAATTTGTTACTGAAGAATACTTGGCATAGGTCAAGAGTTAGAATAAACATCCTTAGACACTTTTATATCTTATTGGGCATTCCGTATTTTAAAACTTTATGCAAAAAAAACTATCTGAGTAATCTTCATCTAAATAGCCTTTATTACGTAATAAACAATAACAAGCATTACCAATAGTTTCACCTAATTAGACTAAACAGGTCATACAGGTATTTTATTTATTTAATAAGTATCCAAATACAGATTAAGCCATTTTACATTGGACAAAATAACAATGCACAATAAACAAAACAAAATAACAACAAAGAAAATTTAAAAAAAACAATAAACAGCCAAGAATATAAATAACAATTAACTAGATATTAGAAACAATACGGAGCTAAATAAAACTTAAACTATAGTTTCCGTTTTTCAATAACCATCCTCAAATATGCATTGTAACTGGAAGTGATGTCCAGTTCATTAGCCAGTTCATTGAATTGGGAGGGTAATCTATGAAATAAGGATCTCTTCATAAGAGATATCCTTGGGTGCGGAAGAGCAAAATAGTGTTTGAATCTTGTACTCCACGTAGGTACTCTGAAATATAAGTCGGGACGGGCGTAAGCCATAGTGCTGTTACCGCCCATAAAATTTATTTTATCTTATCTGAAATATTAGTTTGATAATAGTTGGTCACATCTAATTTGTACATTTACAATTTATAGAGGAACTTGAAATCGGCCGCCTTACGACGATATTCTGGAGATTTAATATTCAATGCTTCAAGAAGTGATTTTTGTCCAAGCTGCGAGTAGTGGGAACTCTAAATCTAACAATTGCTAGGAAAAAGTTTAAAACTCTATCCAACTTAGAAAGCACTGTAGGGGTAGCTATAGGTTAGTGGATATGACGAGAAAGGTAGGTCCAGTTCGCTGGAATTGATTGAGAGCGCCTGACGTCATCTGGCTAAGAAGCAGAGGAAGACAGGCTACAACCAGCGACACTGTCGCATGCGCAGCATTGAATCTATTGCTCTCGCAACAATTTAAAGTTAAATGCTTCAATAAAATAATTAAACGAATACACTCCAAGCTTTAAAAATTGACTCCTTTCTACTCACCAATTACAACACCAGATTTCAGAATCCAAAGCTTCTACTACAGCAACTTGAAAAGTATGTCTCTCGCGAATCAATCACCAGGATCATCCAATCAGAAATGGAATCATACTGCAATCATCCAATCCCGATTTAGCAATCACCATCAGAAGTTCAATTTTGAGATCTTTGGGAAGCAAGCTTCACTAATCAGATTGAACCAACAGCCGATATGTCAACCACCACCTCCGAAACGCTCTCCAATGTTATCTTTAGTCATCAGAGGAGTAGATTTGGACGTTACAGATACAGAGGAAGATCAGGAACTTCAGATTGAGGGACATACTATACACAAATGCATCTGTATTACCAAAGAAGGAATGCCAAGCTATATGGTCAGAGTTCTTACTCCTCATCAACCAACAATAGGCAGCCTACTAGCCAATGGTGCCTACATATACCTGAAAAGACATAGAGTAGAGCCTTCACGAACATCAGCTCCATTACCTTTGAGATGGGAGAAATGCCAAACCTATAATTCTCACTATCCTCAACACTGTCCTAATGAACCAAAATGCGGATATTTCACTGAACTACACAAAACCAAAGATTACACAAACCTACAACTTGCACCTAAATGCACACAACCTGTGGCGAATCCCATCCCACATTCAGCTATAAATGTAAAGGTCGTCCCTAAATAGAACCAGATACACCAGCCTATATTGCACCTCTCCGACTACCAGAGCAGTCCCAACAACCACCCATCATCTCAAACCAGCAATTCATAACGGTAGAACAAGTCCTCACTCTCATCACTCTTACTCTCCAAAATATTTTCCCTTTCGATCGTGAAAAAGTTCTGACTTTCATTCAACATTAAAGAAACTTTCCAAGCCGACTTCAAAGCCACATACTCTGGACCTTATGTGTACTTCCATACCAACATCGCTACCCAACCTGACTAAAGTCCTCGCCATTTCACTGATCGCATCATCTCGCATATCCTTCCCATGAATGCACTGTAATCATAAATGTATATCAAGGGCTCACCTGTCTGTCATTGCACCTAGAGTCGCTCCTAGGTACGAAGAGTCATCAATCATAAGTCTTTTTGTATCAACGTGCTGTGGCGTCTAAGTGCACCTGACACTCATCTACCATTCCATCATCACCTGAATATCCCAACCTGCAATATGATTATAAGCTAAGCTTTATTTATCCCAAGTATTGAGATAAATAAAAGATTAGAAAAATATAATAACATCCCTTAGAACATCCATCTTTCCTGTTCCTATTAATCCTATAGGAACTCCTCTTCCCGACATAGAGGGCGTAACCCTCTAAAGGGTGCTAGTGGCTTCTTGCTGCCCTAGAAAAAGAAAACGCCAATGAAACTTTCGTTAATCGGATTTATTTCTGATTTTAAAGAATAAAACACTTAAATTTTGTTATATTAGTTTTTCTATCGGGGCAATTTGCTCTAGATATAAGAAATGCTATTTTCTGCTCCAAGGAAGCTCTAAAGCGCCGGAGAGCAGTATAATAGTATTCAAGCTCTAAGACTCCAGGTTTTTACGATTACCCTTGTAATCTCCATTCTATGTATGGGCACATATTGATTTGGAGCAATTTGGTAGACCTGTCGGATGCTAATTTTATGCGAAATACAACTTCAGCTTCTTCCAAATTTCAGGCAAAGAACTCATATATATTAAAAGCCCTGAGATCGTCAAGTCGAAGCTCTATTATGTTAACTAACCGGAAAGAGGAATATAAATGTTACAGTATTAAAAGTGAAAACGTCAAATTTTATCGTCTACAAAACTAAGAGCAAGAGGAGACCATTGCAGCAACAGACCCTTCTATTACTTTTACATCCTCCAAATACCATCGTTGCCCTTTCCGAACATCAAACTAGAATCAATCAAATAGATATTCATAAACGAATCATTATTACTTCACTTGATTGAGCAATCGATGATTGAAGCTTAGGGCATACAATACTCTGAATACTATACTCGGGGTTTACGCAAGCAGGAGAACGATACTTCGAAGTGGAAGGTTGAATCACTTAATTAGATTATGATTCTTCCACCAAACATTCAAGTGCTCGCTTCAGAGAGTGAGATATGGGATAAGGTTTTATCCTTCATCCTTTATCTTTACCTTCAAAAGAATATTCAAAATTGTTAATACAGACACATTTGTCATGTATTACAGAATTGAATTCATTTACAAATTCCGATATAAAATCCACCAAATAGTTGTCTTTATTTAAGAAGTTAGGATTGACTAACAAATTCAGTTACTTCATTACTCATCTTTAAATTTACTAGGATAAACGTTCCCTCCAAACTAAAATATTTCCGTCTACATGACGGAAATCATCAGTTTGCGAGTCGCGGCTTACTTTTCAAGAGAAAGAGAAAACTAATTTTGATTAGCATACCGTTTTTCAAGCAACACTCTTATTCTGATTATTAGCAAAATCTCATTCTCTTTTCCTAAAATTTAATCATGGAAGCTTTGGAAGAAACCTAGTTCCAACTGAAATGTACCACAAGCGCTCAAATAAACCTTTTAATTATCTATTGTTATACCACAAAATAGTCATTATGATTGTATATACATTGTTTACTTTTAACCGGTTTATCAAAGAAAACGGGATCAATTGAATTAAACTCTGTCCCAGTATCCACAAAAACTACCAACGTCTGTTGATTCAGTAGTAAAGTACGACACAGCCCCTTGATCGATTCATCAAGATGGTTCCGAACTCTTAAATTTATCTTCAACTTTTTTACGTTATAGAACTGGTTAAAAGTAAACAGTACCGATACAATCGCAATGTGCAAACGTCCTATGCTATGTAATTACCTGTGGAAACATCCTATTATACAACTTACCATCAAACACAGAACGCGAGATATGAAAACCCCGCCATATACACTACATCTTTGTAATTATTTATCTAACACCACTGCTAATTAGAAACAAGGAATGACAAATAAATCATCTAAATACCAGTAGCCTTTCTCAATACCTTACTCCAAAATATTCCTGTTTTCTAGAGGAATCATGCACCACTCAAACATCTGTTATTATACAGAATGAAAACTTTAATCTAGCGAATGCAAAATACACATTAAAGTTACACATGATATTTTTTCGGCTAATCTACATAATATAAAGGACCAAATCAGCATCCTCACGAAAGACTCTTCATTTGCTAAGGAAATATTGGTAAATGCACAAGTAAATAGCCTTGAGGGATTTATCTTTTGAACTTATCGTTTCCAAAGTATCAATTTACACATTTGAAGGAACAGGAATGAACTAAGTACTTTTATAACCTATTCCGAATTCAGAATAGAACTGGTTTACATATTATTAGGCTCAGACACTACTTTCTGGCAGAACCATTGTCCTCCGCCAAATGTGGGTTGAGCGTTGTGCTACATCATAACAGAACTATTTCTTTTAAATTTCAAATACTCAATTCTTTTAAGATATTTTGACAATATTTGTAATTGATTTGCTTATTTAAACGTCCTAGTTAGTAGGGGGTTGAAATTATAGGAGTCGTCGTGGCTCAGGAGGTACCGCGTTTGACTAGGAATGGGTCGGCCAGTGTTCAAATCCCGAGCAGGACATTGGAACCTTTTTTTCGTAGTGTTCCCATTCATGGCGCTCTGAGCTGCACTGATCCTCCAAGCAAAATGAATACCAGTTCTGTGGTATCTTGGTATTCCTGGGCATCTTAGGACGCAAAGGCAGTCGACCAGTGACCACTACACCTCAGTTCGTACCGTAGGTCAAGTATATGTGGAACGTTACTATCACATTCCCCATGCGTCGTTCACGGCATGTGCGCATTGCACAGGCTTTACTTTTTTTAAATATTAAAATTGTGATACAATTTCTATTCTTACACTAAAATGACTTAAATCATGAGAATATTTTTTAAAGAAAAATGGAAATAAACTCTCCAACGTTTGAATGCAGACTGAAATATGATTTGATTACTTTTTTTGTATTAACAAAATGTGCTGATTGTGTGTCTAATTTTGTTTCTGTCATTGCTTGTAATTTGGAATAAATTTCTGTTACTGTTATTAATTTACAGTATTTTATGTTGTTATTCATATCAAAGGACAACTTGAAACACGGAAGAACTCAAACCAATTACAATGGAACACCAATTTAGATTTTCATTATGTTGAAAACTCTTGAATTATTTAGCAAAAAAAAAAATGTTTCAGTTCATTGCGTTTCTGAAAAAGGGGAAAAATAATTTCCAAATATGCACAAATATTTAAAAAAAATACAATATTCATAAGTTCGTGAATTTTGCTAGTATAATAACCAATTTTCACACTAGAAGTCCTAGGCTAAAAAATTTCAAGAAGGATAAGCAGGTAACACACAGGAAACTAAACATACCCTTTGCTGTACCTTAACTACGAGGATAATGGTACACGTTTCTAGGTTTGTTCCGAGTTCGAAAGTGTTTGAAATCCACAAATCAGAATTTCCGGAATCCGGACATTTTGGAGTTCTGACATTTTTAAATCGTGACATTCCGATATTCCAGAATGTCTACATTCCGGTACTCCAATTCGGATTACTATAATCACAAGAATTTCTATCTCGATTCTTATTCTGAAATGTTCCGGAATTCCGAACATCGTTACCCGTAACAATCCAAGGAGCACTTCGATAATTAAACGAGTATTTTAAAATGCTAGTGATCATAGAGAAATAACAGTTTTAATATTACGAAAATAAAAACAGAATAGGTCGTAAAATTTTCAGCATTTTTTCTTTTTTTCTTTTTTTTTACAAAAACTTAAAATGACTAAACGATAGAGTGTATCGGTTTAATGTTCCCAGGATTGGTCTCTCTCGAAACAGCTACATCTTGCATCAACAATTTTATTTGACCTTGAATTAAGAGCAGCACTGGTGGAAACCATTTCTATCTCGCTTAAATTGGATGCTCAGAATGTACGAAAGTTTTTGTTTCCTCTTCCTGATTTTCAGCCTATATTTTCATGTAGGATAATTTTGTACCCAAAAGTTAATATCGGTAATTTATGTTGTACGTTAAAAAGGAAAATCGTTAGAGTTTGAAAATAACACTCTTTTTTAATAAATAGTCTAATAAAAATTGGACTTTTTTAAAAAGAATCTAACTGTTCAAGCTCAGTGGCGACGCCACTTGTCTTTCCTCTCACTTCTAGAGAACGACCGTACGAGCAAGCATTGTTGGATGTTTATAAGCTTCTTGTTTGCCGTCCCTTTTAGCAAACTCTATTTGACTATCCATGTTTGTTGTGTTAACTACATTCTACTGACGAATGTTTAGTTGAAAGTGACATGGGTTGGGAGTGTCTCTGTTCTTAGAAATAGTATTCTAGTACTCGTGGGGTTCGAATCGGAAATGATTGGATCCAAACTGACTTGACCTTCTCAGATCTACAGTTCGGAAAAGTTCGGATGTGGGTCTGGACTAAAAACCCAATGATATGAATGGTTCGGAATATGAAGGTTAACAAAGGTTCGAATTGGATACTTTTCCATTGTTATACAGAGTCCTTCTCCATTGTTATACAGAAGATTACAACTAAGAATTTTCTTCTTCTCTTTCTCAACCACATTGGGATACAGACGGGTTACAGCCTAAGGCTTGCCTAGATGAAAAAAGTATGTTGGAGTGGAGTGAAGGTTTTTGCTTAATCATCATCATCATCATATTCAGCCGTTTTTATCCACTGCTGGATCAAGGCTTCCCCCTTTCCTTTCCACATATCTCGGTCTGCTGCTATCCTCATCCATGTAGCTCCTGAAAAATGCTTGATTTCATCTACCCATCTTGCATTCGGACGTCGTCTCGGTCGTTTCTTTTTTCTAGGAATCCAATGTAGTACATTTGTCGTCCACCTTCCATCTGTTCGTCTAACTATATGACCGGCCCATTTCCACTTCAACTTATTCGCAGTGTTACGGTCCCGTCTGGTCTCTTAACTGCAATTATTTGCTTTTTCCCCTATCATGAGGTGCTGTTTGGTGTTCTTCAGGCTCCTGTTGTCCTCGATTGTATTTGTAACAAGATTTTTCGTTATATCTTCGTACATCCTCTCTTATTTTCTTCCTTACGGTTTTATTTAGTTCTATGTATTCAATCCTATGCTAAATGGCGACGAGCACTGGACTAAACCTAATGAAACGGAGCCAAAATGGACAAATCTACGGCAGTAAAGCAAGATTACACAAAAATCGGAGATCCTTTCACATTTCCTTCCTCTTCTCCAGGCCACGCCCTTCTTTTATGTTAAAGCTCTCTTTACTCTTCGCTCCACCTCTCGTTTTCCTTTCACATTTACCATTGGTTCCACCGCCACGTCCTTCTATGCTAAATCGACTTCTTTTCTGCTTCCTTTCTTTCCGTCTCTCATTTTCATTCGCTTTCTTCAGGATTCTTCCTTCACTTGTCTTTTATTCCAGCTTACAACACTATTCTCAGTTTTCTTTATCATTCTTATCTCTTTTCATTTGCTTATAAATGTTCTGCTTTCTTGTTTGGAAACGTTATGAATAGTGTGGTTCGTTGTGAGCTCAAAATTCTTTAATCTCTACTCAGTGATTAAGATTTATTCAATATATAGCGAGAAAAATTACAAATTCTACGGTTTTCTTCAGAAGTTAGTTGGTTACGGTTAGTTGATTATCTAGGTTTTATAACGGCTAACGTTATTCTTTGTGCTTCTTTCCTAGGGTAAAGGAGTTCAATCTTGTGAGGTCGAGGGCTTCTCTTGAACTCAATACATGACGTCGAGGTTGAAAATTTACTGTGAGCTCGAATCCGTAGTTGAGTGAGGTCGAGGTTGAACCTCCCTCACGAGATTCAGGTCGAATTAGGCTTAGATTGAAGTTACCTCACGAGATTGAGGTTCAAGTTCAGTGAGGTCGAAGTTGTGGACGGTTGAGATTGAACCTCCCTTGCGAGTTTGAAGTTGTGAGGTCGTGGTTGAAGCTCTCATATGAAGTTGAGGATGAATGAGGTCGAAGTTGAAACTCTCTCTCGCAGTTGAGGTTGAGTGAGGTCGGGTTGAAACGCCCTCCGAGGTTCAGGTTGAGTGAGGTCGAGGTTGAGATTGAGTTAGATCTGCCCAAATTTACACTTAAGACTTATGCCCTAGAAGTTTCTAAAACAGTTTACACTTTCAAACTTGTGTGAAAATAATACAGAAACTAGAAAAAGCTGTTTTACTAGTAATCACACTAATAAAATACGATAATATTTACAAGAAATTATCAAAATTTCACTCATTTTAGGTGTCCAAGAAATTATACAAAAAAAGTTAACTATTTCGTACAGTCCTCGTTTCACTTAAGAAAACTTATTTTCATATTTAAAACATTATCTTTTGTTTATTAATTACGTAAAATACATTATACACACAACATCAACTTAGGATTGTTTAGCGGTGTATGCCATTTAAATCATATCAGGATAAAGAAATGTACATTTTGCGTGATTGAAGTACTTAAAAATTAAAGGAAATGACTAATATTCAAAATCCATACCAATGAACTGTTCTTCACTGCCCCTCCTTCTCTACCCTTCACATATATAAATGAACAAATATAAACATATATAACTCATGTCATGATTACGCTGTAACACAAAAGAAATGTATATATCAACACGCATGCTACCGCAGAATGAAACCACTGTACAGTCTTAAATGCTATGTTTACAAGTTGCTATGCAACACGCCATGTTCAATTTTTTTAAACATGAAGGTTCATTGATTAGGTGTTCATGTAGGAACAATTACTCACTGTTCTCTTCAAAGTCATTCCATATTTTCCTAATGATCGTATGAGGCGTTCAGCAAGGGTTGTTTTCTGTAGCATCACTTACAAAAATAACAGAGTGTTGGACTACAAATGCATGAACAGCCAAACAAAAGTGTCTTACTAAAATTTAATCTTACAGAAAAATACTATTAAAATAATTCCACAACACTATTTGTTGTTTCCATCTGTGTTGTGATGTTACACACCGGCGGCTTCAGAGGGGGTACGGTGGTACGGCCGTACCCCTCGTTGTTTCACGGACGCCACGCCGAGGCGACATGAAGGCAGAACGTAGCCGGATTTTATGTACTGCATCTCATCCTTTGGGGTAAACTTGTGCTTGCGCATATTCTTTGCATAAGAACTTCAACGTTGCAAAGTTCCGACTGAAACACTTTGGAAAAATGTAAGAGAAAAAAAAAATGCCAAAGCATCGATCTTTTTGTTTCGTTTTTATTTCGGTTGCTGCTTCAATCAACAGTCAACAATCGCGCGGAATCTCTCCTCTAACGTTAACAATCCCTTATTCTGTATAAGATCCATTCTCACGAAATAATTGTCGGTATTTTTTTTGTTCACTGCTTCAGAACGCGGCAGGTGGCTGTTCGGAAGGACTAATGAACGTTTTTTTAAACATTTTAATAATTCACAACAATAAGCGTCTCGATAAACATTTTTAAAAGATAGTTCGTAGTATTGCTTCTCTTTGGATACTCAGTTGTGGTCTGGTAGTGAGTAAACCGCATGCATTAGAAGAGTACGGTCTTAACAGTTTGCATATTTCTGAACTTTTCTTTCTGGTTTTCCGTTTTCACATCCAATGAAAATGAGTACACCAAAGAAGAAACTGTAAGGGGTAGAAAATAGAAAAAAAAAACCAGCAGAGAATGGGAAAAGGCTGCCTTGCGTCATGCTACTTTCAAGAGAAAATTTTCTGGAACGTTCAAAGTCAGGTGAGTTATTGAAATCATTGAAAAACGGTCCTCTTCAAGCAAATCATTATTGTGTACTTCCCCAAACAGCATCATAGTGAAAAAAATCTTGAGATTGGAGTTTCGAAACGAGATATTGAATTTTGGATAACATTCGTTGTGTGAGGTTTAGTGTTGTTTTCATAGGTGTCGGAACCTGAGGGCTCAGTCCCCTTGATCCCCCGAATATTTCTTTGAGGAAGGAGCACCCTCAATATTTGAGTGAAATTTTTGTTGTTCTTATTTCTACAAACTGTTTTCCTTGTCTAATCTCTAAATTTGGAAAGCGATTTTTTAATATGCAAAAACATATTTCCCCACAATGATTGCATATTAAGTACCTTTATTCCAAACGCAACATAAATTTGTTTTCCTTTCTCGCACCATATATCGCCGAGGATTGTTATCGTCAAAGGCTTCTCGGTTATGGTGTTCGTTTTGTCTGCAATGATTCTCTTTCCTAAAGGCGTGCCGGGTTAGCTCCCTCAATCATGAGTAGGAGCAAAAACTATGCGAATCGATTGATCGTCGGTTGATCGCTAGCAACCGATATCTGGGCAAGTGCTTCGGAATGCCCAGAGACCCTACTTTGCCAAGAAACTCACCAGCTCGTGTAGGACGCTAATATCAATTCAATCGATCGAAAGCAGAAGTAAGAATCCATGGTTATTATGGTGAGGAGGTGCAGCTATGGAAACGTGACATTGTTTGTAATGCTGAAATGACTGGTGAAAAGGCAAATGATTAGGGCAAATCTGCAAAAGAGAAGAAGGATTAGTTAGGACCAGTATGCAAACGAGAATAAGGATTAGGTCCAATCTGAAAACCAGAAGAAGGGTTAGGACCAGTCTGCGAACCAGAAGAAGGATTAGGACCAGTCTCCAAAACAGAAGAAGGATTAGGACCAGTCTGAAAACCAGAAGGAGGATTAGGACCAGTCTGAAAACCAGAAGAAGGATTAGGACCAGTCTCCAAAACAGAAGAAGGATTTGAACCAGTCTGCAAATCAAAAGAAAAATAGAACATGCCTGTAAAACGAGAGAAGAGAAACTGAAGTGAACATGAATTTTATTTTGTAGACTAAAGTTCCATGTTCTTACATTATTTTGTACATTTTACTGTTAATTCTAAAAACTACGCTACGTTGTGTTAATACCATCTGGATTAAAGTTACATCTCTTATTCATTCTATGATGGGAGATTAGGAGGATATACCACTAATAACGAAGGAAACGAAAGTGAAACCAAAGAACAATAGTAAATCTCTGTGGTCTAGTGGTTACTGCCACTTACTGTTGATCGTGCGGTCCTGGATTCGATTCGCAGGATTTTTCCAAAGCGAGAGGGTCTGGAACGTGCCCACCCAGCATCGTGATGCAATTAGGAAGCTGCTGTGAATAATGGACAGTGGTGATCACAGTTGAGAACTTCGCCTCTTCTCTCCCAACACGTCTGTTCAGCGTGAGAGCAGGACACCAACTCCTCCCTCCGGGATTGACCTCATCCGGTAGTGGATTGAATATGGCTGTGAATTATTAAATCCCGTAAGTAAAATAATTGGGATTCCCATTTGCAAAATCAAAGTTGGAGCCCATTGTCCCGCACAGGGCCCTACACGTTTTAATTGGCCATCCCGTTCCGTAGTTTCTACAACTTTTGTTTCTTTGAAGATTTCTAAGAAACCATGATATCTCACTTCTCAACATATATGGAAACCTTTGGTCTTGAAGTGATTTTGTTTTGAAAGATCAAGAAACTATGTCTCTAAGATGTAAACAAGATATATGAGTGTCAAAAATGTTCAATATTGTTCTACCACGAGATAATTTTCAGAGATAGATATCGATGTCAAAAAAGATACAAAAGTATGAAATTCATTATTTAACTATCGATCGATACTGATACTTTGTAAGTATTGGTGGTATCTAGGTATCGAAAATATCAATAGCTCATCTTTAATATGTGTCATTGCTTTGTTAATTTTAATTTTAAAAAATCAGCTCCATTAAGCAAATTATTAAAAAAATATATATAACACAAACGTAAGTGCATATTTTAATTATTTTACACATTTCTTTTCCTATTTTACCACAAATCTCAACTTTTGGAACCCATATCTCACAAACGAAAAAAATGTAAGCGAAAAATGTCTACATTTGAGCTGATGACTCCCTTCCTATTTGAAATTCTCGAACTTTATCCAAGATGGCAGGCATAACGCTCATAGCCCTACTAAGTATAGCTCCTTCACTTATTGTCATTACCCAAAGATAGAGTTAGATTCCCGCAGCGGTTTCAACATACAAGTGTCTTAAGACGTATGCTTACCATTTACAAATAGGCTCACATTGACATTTGAAGCGTACAGGGGAAGGGAGAATGTGCACTTTTAAAATAAAATGTGTTTCCACTCGTAACAAGTACTACACAATGACAGCTAACTGCTCACAAAGTTTCAATCGAAAAGCTAAAAAAAATCACCAAATTGTAGCTGTTTTAATAATATGAAATACATGGGAGTAAATCGGAGAATGGGACTTTAAAATGCGTTTTACGAGAAATCGCCTTTCATGCGCCTTTTCCCATTTTCATACAATACGTAAAATATATATTGGAAATATGCAAAATAAACGTATTTGTGTCCTGCATTACATATGCACCCACTATGAATACGAATGTAAGCATTTACGCAGAAATTAACATATATTTTCTATGTCTGAATACAAATCACGTCTATTAAAGAAGGTTATGTAAAGCCTTGCAAAATTAAAGAATATATATTAAAAATTGGAACTATGAAACATTTCAGTGGCATTACGTACAAACCCAATATAGCAGTATACAAATTTAAATTAAGGCATTTACGTGAGTATGACCCATTTGTCTACATAAGGACCACATGTATTAGGAAAATGATAAAACTTGAGAATAACATGTGTATCTAGACACAGACCACAGTAATACAAAAACGCATATGAAATCATGAAAAGTTCAAACAGTTTCTATTGAGGCAAAAGCTTGCGCTTGTAGCTCTTGCGCTTATGGAGAACCACGGGGCACTCTCGTTTGATACTCCAGCAATAATCTGCCAACATACTTTTGTCCCATCGCCCTTGATAACGCTCTTCAATCGTCTTCAGGTCTTGATGGAAACGCTCTCCTTGTTCATCACTACAATGTCCAAGGTTCTCAGGGAATTGATCAAGGTGACTGTAGAGGAAATGAATCTTCATGCTCATGTTGCACCCAAGATCGCGAAAAGCCGATAACATTCTCTGAACCAGCACTGCATAGCCATGCTACCTCCTCTTCTTGGCAAATTCCGCATCACGCAACAGAACACGAATTTGAGGCCCATCGAACACCCCTGCTTTGATCTTCTAGTAAGACAAAGCTGGAAAATTAAAAATTAGATATTGAAAGCAGTCACCATCAGTATTTAGTGCCTTCACGAACTGTTTCATCAAGCCAAGCTTGATGTGGAGTGGAGGGAAAATGATCCTATCCCGGCTGACAATTGGTTCATTCACAATGTTTGGCATTCCTACTTGCAGTGACAAGGATAGGCCATTCTTTTTGTGTCCAATGCTACTCTCGAGCTCGGCTCTCCCACATCCATAGATAGCACGGATACTTCGTGAAACCTTTTTGTTGTCCAAGCAGAAAGTTGACCATTTTGAGATCAACACAAATGATCCAGTTATGCTCCTTGTACTTGAGTAAATCAATCACAAGTTTAATATTATTATGTTCTTCTCGGAAATGCACCGAATGACCAATTGGAACCGATCCGTAAGCATTGCCGTTGTGCAAAAGAACACACTTGAGACTGCGCTTCGAGCTGTCGATAAATAACCTCCATTCTGTTGGACTATAAGAGGAAACGCCTAATTCAGTTAGAAGACCTGGGATATCATGGCAGTAAACAAAGTTGTTGGTTTCTGAAAAGTAGTCTACAAAACCCTTTTCCCGCTTTCCGAAATATGACACTCGTGCCGAATGATGCAACGGATTTTTTTCTCGCAGTCTGGAAGCTAATAGCTCAGCAGCTTTCTTGCAGAGACCCAAATCGCGCACTAAGTCATTCAATTCTGGCTGGATGAACTGCTGAGGTGCAGATGACTGTTTAGTGTCAGATGAGTCTTCGGATTCCAAAGCCGTTTCTTCACACACCTTATCACAAGCCCTGCGATCCCCCTTCCTTTCACTTTCTTCATCTTCGGAAGAGCCGAAACCATTAAACACTGGAACTTATAGTAGGTTTAAGTGAAAACAAATGCAAAATACTAGTGGATGATGACCTTCTCTACAAAATACGAAGTTTCAAATTGCATGAAAACTATAGTATGCACATTGAAACGGATTTCAGATTTCAAATCAGTGGACAAAAAACATATAGAAACAGCTGAAAAATCTCATGCAACAGAAAACTTTTAAAAAATTGTTCCCCAGTGTTATCCAACCGTCTGCTGTAGGGTTCGAAGCTGGAACGTTCACCCACTTATCCCTTCATCCACTTTTTTAAAACTTTGTTCCCCCTAAGCGGACTTTAACTAATTGAAGTTGTTATATCTTTTTGAACTGATTAGACTGGCTCAGAACTATGTTAAAAATCACACGCACAAACATCCATGCCCGAGGCGGGATTCGAATGCACGATCTTGGAGTCAATGGACTAGCCCGTTCTATAGACCGTTCGACCACCTTGATTGACGAACCCACCTTAAGAGTCACTACTCATTTACGTTATCTGTAGCGACAGGCAATCTTGAACGCAATCGCCACAAAATCCAGAAGCGTCGTTTCACCATCATGTAAGAATAAGAATATAGAATACTTTCCTTCTTTAACACTTTGACCATGGCTGCACTATTTAATTTTTGTATTTCTCAATAAGTGTTGGCTTAGAAAAACGCATATGAAGCAAAATCTATGTCATAGCTGAAAACACTTCACGTTAACGCCGTATTAACGAAATTAAATGTTTGTTGAAATATAGTTTAAAATTTAATCTGTTTCCAACATACAAATTATAGCATGAGAAACTTAGTTAATTTTATTCTCTTCGCTTTTAAGCACAATTTTTATGCAATTAACTTGGAAAGATAATCTAGGGCACAGTTCAATAGAATAGTTAAAAAGCACGTCATATTAACGTCCTATCAACACAATCAAATTTTCGTTGGAATATAGATTGAAATTCAGCGTGTTTAAAATTGAACGTACTTATTTCAATCGATAAAAGTTAAGGAACGAAATAAATTGAAGTTCAACGTTCAAAACACGTTTCTGTGCTACTGGGGACGTTTCATTTCTAAAAAAATTTCCTATTCACAATTTTCAAAAAGGTTGGGTCTATAAAATTTTCGCGCATTACGGGTGAAAACCTAGTGGAAAAAATATTTGATGAAAATATCGACTGATCAGCTGACGTACTTTCCATGTTAGCATAATAAAGTGTTTTTGGTAGTAAGTATATTTTAGCTGGTTTAAGTTACATTAAAATCGCCAATTATTAAGATATGTTTAATAGAACTATAACATAATACAGGAATGCGGGTAATAATAATATTATCTTGCAATGTTCAATATTTCTTTGTATATAACACTTTAGATCTCGCTGCGGGAGCTAAAGATTTTCTTTAGCAGTCAGTTTGACGCAACGAAGGATAAAATGGGGTGGAAAATGGGAAACCACACAACTGCCGCCTACTTTCCTCTGACTCAAATGAAAGAAGAAAAAAAAGTGAGAGAAAATGGAAGTCGAAAAAAGAACTACGTCCCACACACTCTGTCTTTACACTGACTTACGTAGGTGGAGATCCCCTGTGAATATCGATTAGAAAAACATCACTCTGTCCACTAATGTATGTCAAGTGGACTCTCCAAAGGAACTAAAGAAAGGAAAAGGAAGAGAGAGAGAGAGAGAGAGAGAGAGAAAGTTCAAACTTGATATTAAATAGAATATGTAGAGAGTTCTTTGTAAGAGTAAGCCAAAAACTATTGTTCTAATTTTTTTTTAAAAAAAAAGATATGTTGCGATGTGTTTTCCTTTTAATGAATCTATTTTAGGAGATTTAAAAATATCGATTTATCGCAGCAGATACTCAAAATTCTGAATACTGTAATAATCTGCAAGCGGATTGTTTTTTTTTTTGTTTTTTTTACAGACTTTTCTTTAGTTCAGAATTAATGGTTCGTGGTGTCCTCAAATCTTGCAACGTTAATTTAATCTATTTCCCGACGTCATATAAGGATGAAATTTTATATAGCCGCGACGTAAGCCGGGAGAGAATACAATATTCCATTGTTATTTTCAAATTATTTATATATAATATTTTAAAAGCATGTTTTAATATATTTTTTTTTAATATGAATTTCTTTATCCTAAAATAAATACTAGCCTGCAACGATCTTGCGTTTGACTGGTTGCAGAACACATTAGGATTTCGGTTACAAAACATTAGCTTGAGAAAAAGTATCCGAACATAGAAATAACTAAAACAATATATATATATATATATCCCCCAACCCGTCTGGTCAGCGTGGGAGCAGTAGACCAACTCCTCCCTTCGGGGAGAGGCCTCATCCACTAGTGGATTGAATATGGCTGTGATTTATTATATATATATATATATATATATAAACTTTTTAAAGACATACTTTTCTTATATAATTCGTACTAAAAAGTATAAAAAATAATTTTGTTTAAGCACGACTAAAAGGAAACCATGGGGCGCACCAATTCAATAATTTATAAACTGACTGTATGTGAGAGCGCGCCCCATGCTATTCTTTTAGTCATGCATAAACAAAATTATTTTTTTACATTTTAGTACGAATTGTTTAAGAAAATATGTCTTTAAAAAGTTGTTTTTATAATTTTTCCATTAATCCTTGTGAAGTTATAAAAAAATTCGTGCATAGTAACTACACCTGTTGTAGAATATTTATAATATTTTTACATTTATGTTTCATTGTTTATGCAGCGCTGTTACAAACCCAGTTTGTCTGATACAACAATACTGAACAGAATACCATATTTATGATATAATACGGTATCCACTCTACTGTCACAGATGTATTGGGGTACTGGGGCACAAGGAAAAAAAAAGTGTAAGGATGCTATTCTGTATGACATATCAGGTACGTTACAGTAATCGATACAGCTTCCAATTTTGAGAAATAGCACAAAATAATGATTCGGTCCATTATCTGCGTCTTGTTCCCAATACAGCCCATAACAATTGACGAGCATTGAATATATTATAGTAGAACACTGCGTGGGATGCATGCTCAGTGTTCTATTTACTTGGAAATTACTGACAAACATTTGGTTTCGTGTGACAACATATATACAACAAAATAGAGAATCAAACATATCGATTGAAAAAAAAATGAGTACACACAATTACAATGACGGTGTTCACCAAGGCCTGGTTAATGTAATGTATATTCGGTGTACCATTAAGAACAGTTGAACGAGATTTCATAGGAAAAGGTACCTGCATTACTATTGTTCATTCTTAGTTGCTCGACGGTTCCCACATATTCACGTGGCTTATTACCTTCCACTGATGTATGAATTTTACCTTTATGTCCTTCCACTTTACCTGCCACTCACACGTATGGTTAGTTTAAGTTTCTTGGAGATAACTATTTTGAAGATTCAAATGTTAAATCACCATTTCACACACA
>JAGDQP010007705.1:0-66087 GCA_022664845.1 Lepisma saccharinum | reverse complement strand
ACATGGTATCTTTTTCTATTTCGTGATAAGCAACACTGCCTGGCCAAGCCACTTTACTAGCAGGTGGCAGCCATATTTCCTGGTTTCCATTCGAAAATGTTTGGGTCTGTCTTTCAAACTAGCTGTTCGGAGACTGAAAATACGCAAATGATATCAAGTTTCCAATGAAATAATTCAATATATTTGGTAATCTGGATTATCCTATAATCCATTTCCTGGAAAGCTAAAATAAAAAAAAATTCTATGGCATGGTAATGATATGCAAAATACAATATTTGCATACGGTATTATTAAATATTGGTATGCAAATTACATCCATGGATGTGCTGCTTACAGAACCTGGACTCACTTCGTTGAACGCACAGTTTTGAGCAGAGCACTCACAAATTATTTCAAATGTCCAATCCGACAGCTTTCCTAGCTATTTCCTATCTTATATATATAAAAAAAAATCTTTACATCAAATTCTCAAAGCAAAACTCAGTCTTGTTCGTAATATGCGTCTAAATAATTAGTACGTCCTCTAATATCCCTCTCAAGCTCCTACGTGAGAGAAATCCCTCTTGCGCGAACAGATTTATATCTCGTTCCGTATCACCTACTTTCGGGGGGGGGTTGGAGTGTGAGTTCCTAAATTTAAAAATATTCCCCAGCAACGTTGTCGATCGGTAAGAATCGACTTTAGCAAAGGACTCAGGGACACGAGAGGCGGCAGTAGCCTCCCTTTCTAATACTCCCAATTTTAATTCCCCTCAAAATTAAAATCTGGCAGAATTCCGAGGCGGTCACAACAGCGAAACTAAGCATGTCCCAACAAATAATACACAATTTATTGAATTCCCGTATTCGCATCAAAACAAAATCCGGACATCATGAAAGAATTAAAACATAATTAAACGGGAATCGAACCCAGAGCCAGTGAGTCCCTCCAAAATCTTAGCAGTAATGTTCATACTATAGCTCTACTGCATGTCCGCTGTATTCTCTATCTCCGAGAATTTCCATGACTGCTCCTCACTGGTCTCGAGCAAAGGCCTCTGATGCTGCTCGTCCGAAGACAGAATTTACTCTGAGAATTGCGACCTCCCCCACATCCGATTTAAAGCTTATATAGTTCCCTGAGGCAAACAGCCCACTGACCTGTTGGCTACCAAAGGAGAGGATACAAAGGTAACTCAGCGAACAACAAAAAACGGCGTAAAGATAGCTATTCACTCCCTCAGACCCTTTTTTGTACCACGAAAAAAAAATAAAGAAAGAATATAAAGAATCTGGCCGAGGAGAAATCCTCTGGCTTCCTGCTCTTTTCGACTTTCTCCTGGTTCAGCTGAAAGATACTTTGAGAAGTACATACACATATTTTAAATGATTACAAAAACTGAGTACATAAGAATTTGAATATTGAATAACAAAATATTAATATGATTAAACACCTATGATATTAATATGATATGAATATGTCCCGGCCGGGCTTTTTTCTAAAATACCATTTACCTTATTAGCATATACGCATAACAATATAATTAGTAATGTATTACAAGTTAAATGAATTACTACAATACATATAATTTATTTACACATTTGTTGATGGAAATAGGGAGTTGTGATACACAGTACCACAACAGGACCCATAAAAAACGTGATTTCGGGCATTTCCAGGACAGCAGAATTTTTATCATTATTGTTTTTGGATAGAAGAATTTGAGCAGCCGTTTTTGAATTAGTTTCCAAAACTTTTCGAAAATGTTCTGAACGTTGGTGGGTCTGGCCGCAACCATGAAACACCATAATTTCGGGGCTTTCTGGGACAGCAGAATTTTTATCATTAATGCTTTTGAATAACATATTGCTAGAAGACTTTTTTTTAAACTAGTCTTCAAATCTCTTCTAAAGAGAGTGGGGCTCAGCGTAATTCTGGTCCCCTCCAAGAACCCCGTAATTTTGGGGCTTTCCGTCACAGCAGAATTTATATCATTATAGTTTTTGAATAGCAGAGTATTAGCATTTTTTTTTAATTTGCTTTCGAAACTTTTCGAAAATGTTCTGAAAGTGGGTGTGGCCCCATTCATAAAATCCATAATTTTGGAGCTTTCTGGGACAGCAGAAATCGTATCATTATTGTTTTAAATAGCACATTTGTAGCAGATTTTTTGAAAGAATTATCATATCTGTTCTGAAATGGGTGGGGCTGAGCATTATTCTGCCCCCATCATAAAAACTCGTAATTTCGGGGCTTTCTGTGACAGCAGAATTTTTATCAACATGTTTTTGAATAGCACAATGCTAGCAGATTTTTTGAACTAGTTTTTAAAACTTTTCGAAACTATTCTGAAAATGGGTGGAAAATGGCTCCACCCATAAAACCCATAATTTCGGGGATTTCCGCGACAGCTGAATTTTTATCATTAATAATTTTGAATAGGATATTGCTGCCACATTTTTTTGAACTAGTTTTCAAATCTGTTAAAAAGTTGCTGCGGAATAGCGTTATTCTTGCCCCATCTAAAAACTCCGTAATTTCGACGTTTTCCGTGACATCAGAATGTTTATATGTATTATTTTTGAATAACAGAATTTTAGCAGATTTTTTTGAAACTACTTTTCAATACTTTAGAAAATGTTTTGAAAATTTGGGATTGGCTCCACCCATAAAACCCGATAATTTAGGGTCTTTCGGGGTAGCAGAATTGTTATCATTATTATTATTGAATAGCACATTACTAGCAGATTTTTTGAACAAGTTTTTAAATCTCTTCTAAAGTGGGTGGGGCTAAGCGTTACTCTTGCCTCATACAAAATACCAGTAATTTCGGTTCTTTCCGGAAGTAGAACTTTTTTCACTATTGTTTTTGAATAGCACATTGTTAGTGATTTTATTGAACTAGTTTTAAACCTTTCCTAAAATGGGTGGGGCTGAGCGTTATTCTGGCCTCATCAAATACCCCGTAATTTCATGGCTTTCCGGGACAGCAGAATTTTTATCATTATTCATTTGAATAGCATAATTTTAGCACAGTTTTTTTAATTAGTTTTCAAAATGTTCGAAAATGTTTCAACGTGGGCTAGGCTGGCCCCTATAAAACCCCATAATTTCGGGGCTTTCCGGGACAGCAGAATTTTTATCATTATTGTTTTGAATAGCACATTGCTAGCAGATTTCTTGGACTAGTTTTCAAATCTGTTCTAAAGTGAGTGGGGCTTAGCATTATTCTGGCCGCACCCAAAATAACGCGTGATTTCATGACTTTCCGGGACAGGAGAATTTTTATCATTATTTTTTTGAATATCAAAATTATAGCGGAGGTTTTTGAACTAGTTTTTTAAAAAATGTGCCAATGTGGTGGGGCCAGTTCACGCTATCCATTTTATCAAAGTATGTTATCACTTTATGACATTCTTCTGAGAAGCAAAAAAAATAATAATAATAATAAAAATAAAAAGTAAAGTAAATAAATAAAAACTTCTACATTTGTTCCTTAATGTGATTTTACACATATACTTTGCACTCTGTAGCTATATTCACATGAATACATCTTAATTCATCCATGATGAAGAAAAAGCTGAACATCGAGATACTATTCAAGGAGTTTACTCCTGCCCCCATCTTCAAACTTTAATACAAGTTTGATTTGGACATACAAATTAATCTCTTGCTGAATCGTGAAACAGTACCAAGGATCACAGCGAGACTCCTTCCAGATTCATTTCTTTCCTGCGTAAGTATTTATTCATCACAAGTTATTTACTTCTCAAAATACAAATGTCATGCAGTGGGTTCTTGAAATAGAATCTAATCTGTGCAACAAATTTTCTGCAAGTATAACACCCCTCAATTTAATTTTAGGAATTTACGACAAATATTATGTACGTACATTCATTCTTATAAGAAACTTATTTAGATATGGAAGTATATTTCTTTTTTTTTTAAATTACATCGTAATTAGGTACTTGACTAATTTGCTGGTCACTCACTGAAGGCATTTTCTTTCAAAGACAATTTTTTGCATGCAGAGTTGAAATCTAGTCACACAACATTAGATAAATATGGCATTTTACCTTATTATTGGCATTAATACATTTCTGTATTTAAACGATTTCAACAGGTGTAGTTGTTGTCTGAATACAATAATTCCCTTATAACAGTGATCATTAATTTCAGCTTGTTTCAAATAACGAACTTTGCAATCTACGTATTATATTCAGATTAATAGAAAATGGTTGCTTAGTGTATTATGCAAATCTGGCGAATAACACAACATAAAAATACAGAGTTTGTATTCGATATAGATTTTCTGGAAAATGTTCAGTCTATTCTCCTTCCAACTTGCGTCAGCTCGTTGGTGTCACTGCGCAACTTTCGGATGTTTCAATATACTTCATCGGCTATTTACTACGAATTTGATTGTAGTCACTGTCAAAAGATTCTACCAGTCGTAAAACTGCTTCTCCGAATATTTTTGGAATGATTTGACTGATTTTAATGCGGTTTTGTGTAACTTAATGATAATGTGATTTTCTGTAAGTTTTACAAAACTGTACTCATATCGCTATATCTATTCCAAAGTTACGATTGGGTACAAACATTTAGCGCTGAGTGTACAAGTAGTAAATCATTATATTTCATTCATTTGTATTCAAAGAAGTATTGGAAATATTGATTAAAATCTGCACAACAATTCTTTCAAATGTAATTCGTTTGTTACGTTGTAGAATTGTAACGGTTATCTACAGAGGGTGATAACGTACATTGTAATTCATTCAAAAAAAATCCTTTAGATAGACATGCAGATAGATATAAAAAGTATGAAAAACAGCGAGCTCGAATATTCTTCGTTGAGTATTAACGCAAACATTGAAAATTAAATAAAATTCAAGTGCCAATTATATCGCTGAGAGCTTTATTGAAATAACACAAGAAATATAATCAACAGTACCACATTTTCAACTTTACAAACCTAACATTGAATAACATAGCGCAGTAGGAAAGAAAAAGAAGCGGCAATCAAAAGAGGATAAGAGAAGTGAAACGGGGTCCTGGAGAATATAAAAAGAAGTGTAAAGAATGAAGAAGTCACGGAGTTATTTGGTAACTATGGAAACCCTCATCAAAAGACTTTCAAGTGGGCTGCTGCTTAGATCGACTAACGTACCTCAAGCAAGAGAAAGGTGTCTGTTTTTAATGAACACTGCTAACGAGACTATCCGAGTCTTAATAATCTCTCACAAGTTTACGCCTTTAAGAACGTTCCTGGCCTACAATATTACATAGTTTTCGTGAATTTGAGCCTTAAATTTAAATTACTGCAACCATTTCTCGTTCTTTTCTCGTATATCTGTTTCTTTCTTTAAACATTTTCAAAAATATTCCAACATATTTATTTTGTAGTTCCTTAGGAATTCAAGGGAAACACTACACAGCCTCCGAAAATAACAATAATAGATGAATGCAATGAAAATGATAATATAATACGAAAAATTGTTCTTACTTCTCAAGGATTATAAATATAAAAACAAAACTATATTTTCTCTAGTTGACAAAAGGAATTAATTTATTTAGAAATAAAGGTTTATTTCACACGAGAAGCTGGAAGATATATTTCACATAACCGGTTCAGAGAATGTTCAAAATTAAATAAACAAAACAGATAGACAAAATCAAGAAATATGATAATGATATCTGTCCCTGAATTGCTTGCACTGGTTATATATCGCTGAGTATTGACACAAATGCCTTTCTGAGTCTTCTTATTCAGTCGCCTTATTACGAAACTAAACACATTGTTTTGAGCTTAGATGTAATCATACTTATTCTGTGTCATGATTTCTAGGGAAGGTGTTTAGATATTTTACGGGAAATATTTGTAAATAAGTTGTTGCACTTGGGTGACAGGTTTCATTTGGACATCTCCAAGAAGTATTTTCTTCTATTCAGAATAGTTTGCAGTGGCCAGCAAATAGAATTAAAAGGAGACACAAACTTAAAAGATTCCAGTGCGTTGAGATCCCGAGGTCCTTATGTTGAATACAAGTTCAGACAAAAAATTCTGTATGCCTGAAAAGATAGAGTAACCTTTTGGTTCAAGATTTAGAGAGTAAACAGAATGCGACGAAGACATTTCCTATCCTAATTAGTTAAGTTTCTTGACACTTAATCAACTTTCACTATTTCAAAATATTTCCAAGTGTATGTCCTATCTCAGCTCCAACTTTTTCAACTCCAACCACTAAGCAAAGCATATTTATATAGGACTCATTTGTCATCACTAGCCATAATCTGAAAGAAATTGTTAAGATTTATTCCGTGAATAAGATGAGAGAAAGCATCTTGGAACAACTTGCCACATCTTGCTCAGATCAAGCTTTCATTTTTTCTATGATTGTTAGATACCGACGCAATGTTCAATAATAAACACACAACTTCCGTTCGATTCCCATTTCGCATTATCCCGCATCTGCAGGATTAATGGATGATACAGGCAGATTATTCATATCACCTCAATAAAAGGCTAGTTCGTTTTTGCCTTACTTAATTCTGCATTAATCATTCAGAATGTAAAAAGTATTTCAGTACAAACTAAACTTACTTGAATTTTACTTTCGTTACAACCTTAGCACAATATATTTGTTTCTATAGTATGAGATTCTCTCACAGAGCAGATTACAAAGTTCATGGAACGAATTAACTTGCTAATGGCATCCGGCGCTAATCGAACCGACGGGTGGAAATCTACATATATTACCTTGAAACAGACCATTTAAACGGAATGTCTAATCGATCCTGATAAAAGCTCTAGGTGAGAAGAGAACTTATGATGTTGGTACCTTTTAATTCTCTGAAATAGACTATAAAATGTTAAAAATGTTGACTATGATGGCGACATATATTATATATATATATATACACATTTGGACGTGCAATGACAACATTTCAAATGAACAAATCAAATTACTTAATCAGCATTTTTAAAATTACTCATTTAATTTAAGTAAACTTCGAAATTATATCTTTTTCATGAAATAAATGGAATTTAAAAATAATATATATTAAATACAATAAAATATAAAACAATTTCAGGTTATAACTAACAAGGGAGGTATTCGGGTTCGAAAAGGAATATTTGGATAAGTATTGGTCTCCCGATGCTGATAACGCCTGCAAAGTAATTCGATCGTTTAAGGCCGCGTTTGTACGCTAGATGACGTTAAAGTTAGAAGAAATGAAAGACAGGCCGGGCAGCCGCTGCAACGGTTCAAGCAGTTTCGGTTCAAACATGCATTTATTATTATATATTTATATATATATGCAGTAGTTAACTGGAACAATACTATGGATTTTCTCAGCTTCTGATTGGTCGATAGGTTTGTGGTATGACAGCCCAGAAGGGCTGTGATTTACTCACCCTCCCTTGCCTGCTAACGGGGTCTGTTTTTGCAGACTTAACCGAAGGTTATTCGGGAATGTTCGTAAATAACAAAGTTTTGTTTTGAATGACATTTTAATAAAAGTGTAATAATTGTATTAATTATTGAATAAATCGATTATTTTCAATTTGTCCTCCGCCATTTTGTTGTTTGTTGACCGGCTCGCAAGCTATGATAAGACACGTCACTCTTGCCTTAAAACCCGGTATAAAGCGTCGATCGCGAAAACTATAGAAGGCTACGTAGAAGAATATTTTTTTTAAAAATCTATTAATTTTTTTCAGTTTATCAGGCAATACTTTTATTAAAGAATAATGTAGATATTATCAATTAAGGTAAACACAGTTATGTTATGCATACTGAAGTTATCATTGCTTCAACAACGGAGAGACACTCTGGACTGCTTTTCTCAGGCTGTTACTGAATAGAAAAGAAATCTTTCTGTGGCTGCTTTATACTACACTAACCAATGGAAATGCTCTGCTGCTTTAGCTGGCGGTCGAGACATTGTAATTGCCTCAAATTGTTGCATGTTATTTTTTTTCACAAATGGAATTTTTGTTGTTATACCTAAGTTGCTCATGGGAATTTCTGGAAATTTCTCTATTTACAGCTGCGATGAAAGAATGCATACTGCATTTAATATTGTATTTGTATTCGATCTCTTTTGACTGATGTATAATAAACCATATTGAACACAGCAGAAGAAGAAGAACCGTAAGATTTTTCATTTGAAGCGTCATCTTGACAAAGTTTGTCTTTGAAAACATTGGTTTGAGATGCACTTGTATTGACTGCTGCCAAGTCATTAAGCAGAGGTTTATTCTGAGAATAAATGATTGATCACGTTGTTCTGTCGGCATTGCTAGCAAATAATATACCTGCGAATTATGTATTTTAAGTTTTATAACGGAAACCTGAAATATATGCTTGTCTGATTGAGAAATGAAACCTTCTTCGGGGAAGGAAAGAATATAACGGGACTACAAAAATAAAGAGTACCTTTTTAGAAGATATTTAGTACTCCCTAATTGCTTTTTAGCGGGGGTTGCTAAAGAATAAAAAAAAATAACAGTATGCCTTTTGAAATTGATTTTTGATGAGATCTCAGGTATAGGATTTTTATATTGTAATCGCAGACAGAGGCAGCTAATTACAGAAGCTCTCATAAATATATTATTTATCCCTTGAGTTCTTTGACATAATGACGAAGAGGTTGTAAAACACCAGCTTTAGAGAAAATGATAGACAACCATAATTAAAGTGCTCAGTTGTTTATGGTTCATCCATTTTGAGTAACAGTATATTGAACTAAGGTGATAGAAGAATGTAGATTGCATTATTACTTTGAAGAAGAAATGATGTATTTGAGCGTTTCAAGAATATCATTGTTTAAAGATGGCGTTGGGTGATTGTCAATCAATTTTAAATTGTAATGGAAGACTTTGAGAAAGATATTTTAGGTCACTGATGAAAAAAGAAGATTCTAGAGAATTTAAGGTTGTATAAATATTTGTAAATGAGGCCTGTGGATTTATTCTTTATTCAGCTTCACTTTGGAATTGTGTAGAGGAATTCTTCTTGTGCAATTTTTGTACTGTGTTTTGCAAATGGAATCAACTCTTATATATTATTAGAGAAGTGAGTATTCTTATTTATTTTTAATCACTTTTATATTATATTAGATCTTGAACCTGTAATTTAAGACTATATAGTATTTATTATTGAAAAGAAAAAAAACATACATACCAAAGTAAAAAATCCCGGATTGCTTCTTTCATTATAATTTTTAATGTTTTATGAATAATTTCCGAAATGTTTGCCTACAGGATTCGAACCCAGAGCATTTCAGTCATTGGATTTTTACATTTTGATGATAGAACTGAAATTGGAACTTGAACTTGAGTAATTTAGATTATATGTTGTGAAAGTCTTGACTGAAATTTCATATCACCGTTTAGAATACCTAATTTAAACGGATAAATGTCAATAAAATAGTTTCAATCTCTTCACATCACGTTAATTTCTAAGGCTCTCCATAATCTGAAACGATTACTTTACTATGAAAGTATGGTGAATTGTTCCATTTGAAAATATAAACAGTTATTACTGCTGGACACCAACGGAAGTGGAATTTGCTTGTCTACACTTTATTATCGACTGGGGAAATAATATATAGTCATGATCGGTATTCTCTTCAAAGGCAGCCTTTGACCTAAAGCTCTAGGTGAATGAATTGTGATTTAGCAGTACCTTGTCGACACAGAAAATTAATGTAAACAGTTTTGTTGTTTGTACTGCTACTCATTGTACATTTGTTTATTGATAGCATTTATGTAAAT
Organism: Lepisma saccharinum; assembly: GCA_022664845.1. Taxonomy (NCBI): domain Eukaryota; kingdom Metazoa; phylum Arthropoda; class Insecta; order Zygentoma; family Lepismatidae; genus Lepisma; species Lepisma saccharinum. The sequence continues at coordinate 56,323 of JAGDQP010007705.1, read as the reverse complement.
ATTAAAGAATGATCATCAACCGAGAGAAATGAGGAAATATATTTTTCAGATATATCTTATACACTTGTTACTAATTTATTCCAAATTCTTGCTTCTTTGAAGAGAAAGAATTTTTTGCAGGCAATCCATTTAAATTTTAAAATTTTAATCAGTTCCACTAGTATGAGGCAGAAAACATTTTCTAATTATGATAGCACCCCCCGAAATTTAAATACGCATAGAATTCGTGCTGATTGTGTATCACTTTGAAATAAGACCTGTATGTAGATACTAACTTCACTTTGTGTAGAGAAATTGTGTAGAGGAATTAGGAATTAAGGTAATTATAATTGATCGACTCGTTGGAAATTGCCAGCTAGAACGACCAGTTGTGAAATTAGGTGAGTTTGTTAATTATATATCTTTGGATTTTAAATTTACATTCATGGCGGTCTTTATTATTTTCTTGACTAGAAATCAAACTTGACAATTTGATAGCGTAATATTATTTATTTACGGCCTTCTGGTATTTTAGGTTCAGGCTGAGAGGTCAATAAAAAGTTGAATTATAGCTGGCTATAGAAATTTTATTTATTTTAGGCCTTTAGCCACCTTAGACTCTAGCTGAGATCGGGGTATGTAAATAAAAATTTATTTGTGGCCTTTTGGCTCAGGCCGTTGGAATTACAATTTGACATAATGTTTATTAGTGCCGGAATGAAGAACACTTGATAACTGTCCACAAGAATGATTCCACGATCCAACCAAACTACAAGAGAATCCCTATTTTAAGTGAGGAATATAGTTTACTATAATATGCATTTTGAGATAACATCGTATAGTTCTTATACATCTCTTGTACACTTATTCTTTACCTAAGACGATATTTTGAAAATACTTATGGCATTTTGTCTATAAACTGCACGAGCCTAAAGATTTTATTAGAGTGAATTTATGCCTGGCGGATTGAGGAACACTCAGCGTTCTATAGTAGTAAGTTTGTGTTATTTTTTGGGAAGAATTCACCTCACTTCAGTTTGTACCATAGGCCAAGAAAATATGGAACGATACCTCCACATTTCCGACGCGTTGTTTTTTGCATCTGCCCAAAGGGGAATAGTTATATATTTTGATACACTTTTGTGAAGCTAAAAACTTTAAAATCAGTGTTCCAAGACACTAAAATATTTTTTACAGAATCAATTCATTTGTTACTTGTTTAATCTAACTATTGTGTAAACAAGTGTTAAGATGTACTGCTTACATATTTCAAAGTATTGTATTGGTTTCTATCATTTTAAAACCAGCCCACTTTTTGTATTGGCACACCAAATTTAAATTTATTTACACCCTTTAGGCAAGTTTGATTCACACTTCATTTGTTATGTTTTTAATCTAGTTTAAGCGTAATTAAGTGTACCTAACATATTTGAAAGTATTGTATTGGCTTCAATTATTTTTATAGCAGCCAGCTTTGTGTATAGGCACACCCGATTCAAATTTATATATGGCCTTCAGGCAACTTTGAATAACGATGATATTCAAAATATTGCTTGCCAGTGTTTACAAATGTGCTTGATACATACTTTTTGTTGTATTCCCACCTACAGTGGCCGGGGATAGAGAACTAGTTTTTTTTTCGATGGCACATAGATTGTTTTCTACAGAAATCAAAGGAGGTATTTGAACCTGGGACGCTGTTTTAGCGGCTATGTGTCATAAGTCTAAGATAACAATTTAGCTTTGGTTTAGATATTAATTAAAAATACGTATGCCGCAGCCTAGATTAGCCTTAGGGCGCTAAATGGTTAACATGAAAAAAGAATAAAATCAACAGAAATATAGAACATGAATCTTAGTTAATAATAATAATAATATTTCTTTTTTAAAAAATAACATCTAGAAATTCACAAAAAATAGCGTCCCAACTCAAATACGTCTCACTAACAATTTGCCAAGCGCTTAGCTAATTGTTTAAGAAAGGCTGACTGTCGGTAGTTTAACGAATGTTAGCAGGAAACGCAAACATTTTCTGTGCCAGACGAAACATTGATGTTGGATAACTACAGCTGATAATCTAAAATGATATTTAACTTTACTTAGTATTTCTTTGTGACAGCCGCAAACTCTAACATTATACTTATAGTACATATGCATAAGAAAGTGTTGCTATTGTTCCTGAAATTTTAATGGAATTTTGGCGAAGTCCAGGTGTAAAAATTTCATAACACCAAAATTTAATATGTTGTACACATTTTGAAAGGTATTTTAAACATAGTTTGTAGAAAAGTTTTTTTGAGATTGTTACTTTGATTAACTTCAAGATTGATATTCTGCGCCTTCGTAAAGATTGAACTAATTTTTATAAAAACACTGACTGAACGCGCAAACCCTCAGTTTGCCTTTGAAAGCTGAACTGACAGAGGATTGAGAGCAAATTGATACTTCATTTTCGCGAATAGGATCGGATATGTAAGCCTTAATGATTACACTATCGGCTAACAGGAAAAATTCATTCGAGTTGAAAACATTCTGAATCGAACGAAAAATATGTTCAGTAGTTGGATGGATTGGTCTACGCCACGGAATGAAGACGTCTTTCCCGTTGACGTCATTGCTACTTTCAATACTAAATTCGACCCAGGATTGTGGATCTGCATTAAATAATAAATTATCTAGTGCAAATTGAAAAAGTTTATCAACATAGTCAGCCGCGTTAACCTAGAGGATCCGTCTTTCGCACGTATGGAGATCTCCCTACCTTTCACTGGAAATTTACCGAATCCGCCTATAATTTCAAAGTAATCCGGCCCTGTTCCCTGTTGCACTATCTCTGAATTCACACTTTCTTCATTATCTAATACACCTTGTTCAACTTCACTAACTTTATTCAGTAACTTTTCTTGTCTTTGGACTTAGTTGCGCTCCCCAACCCTCTTAATAATCGTAGGCTTGGTTACATACCTGATTACCCCCAGGTGAAAGAACACAGTCCGTATCGCAAGAAAAACTATCTTCATTTTGAACAATCGATGAGGTAGAATCAATCGGTGGCGGGGAGTAAATAAAGTAGAAGGTACAGCAAAAGAAATAGAAGGTATAGGACTGTAGATAAGTCATGCCGTAGTTACGAATGTAGTTGCCTGAGTTAATACAGACGTAACTACAATGACAGGAACAGAACTAGTAGTAGAAGTGCATGAAGAAGTTGTTGAAGCAGGCACTGAAGTTATAGCAGAACAGGAAATGAATCTCCAAAGGAGAGGGAGTACTCACGGCTGTGAGGGACAATATTTAACGAATCATCTGAATTCATAAAAACATTATACTTAATGAATATCATCTCTTACAACCGGAATCAAACCATAGAGAATAGCGAGATGTGGGTGTAGCATTCTCGCATTATTCGCGTCAATGTGATCAGTCAATAACATATAATGCTGGAAAGCAAGTCTAGCGTTAGAGGGGGAGTCCAAAAGCCAGCGTTACCTAATTGTACTAATTCATTTGCATGAAGACATGCACCAAACAACTTGTTGAAATCAGACTTGGATAGAAGCCGAAGATAAACAAAATGTTAAAAAGGTTAGCTGAATTTCTAGGTAGTATTCCCTGTACGGCTACGCGGAAGAGATTCACCCAGGCATCGTTCATGGACTCAGGGTCGGCGAATTCTTTAGCCTTCTCGGTCAAAATAATATGATCGGCATATGTAAGTTCGGTGGTGAAATCCATTCTTGTTGATGTCCTCAAATATTAGAATCCCTTGCTCAGATAATCAAAAGTTGATTGGAGATAATCAAAATTTGGTTGCTCTAAACAGTATACACAAATTAACTTCCTTTTCACAAAAATTGAATCACAGCGCAAGAATAAAGTAGATACTATTTAACTTTTCTTGTTCAGAAAAAGCAATCACAGCACAAAAAATTAACTAGGTAGCACTACACTTCTTCACAAAAACAATTAAAGCATGAAAAATGAACTAGAAGTTTAGTTTTTAAATATAGTGATCTTAAATATAAAGAATAAACTTTATCGAAAATGAAGTATCAATTTGCTTTCAAACAAGTTTTAACTTGTAGAATAACTCAGGTAGGCTCCAGGTGAGTAGTTTACGTCCGTCAGCTTCAGCTTTCAAAGGTAAACTTAGGGTTTGTGCGTTCAGTCAGTGTTTTTATAAAACATAGTACAATCTTTGCGCTGTCGCAGAACATGTCTTAAAGTTAATCAAAGTAACAATCTCAAAAACTTTTCTACAAAATATGTTTAAAATACCTTCGAAAGTGTGTACAACAACGTATTAAATTTTGGTGTTATTAAAATTTTAGTCCCTCACATCTCGACTATGCCAAAATGTCAGGAAAAATAAGAACTCTCTCTTATGCACATGTACTTTTTTTATTTAGGGGGGTATACCTTTCGTCCCCTGCCTCTCTGTGTTCTTTGCACAGGTTTGGTCGTGCACCTGCAAGGGCGTGCACCGCGTGCTACTTAGTGCTTCCCAGCCTGGGGCCTACTTGTCCCTGGAAATTGTTGGATTGCCGGAGTTCCGACATTCCAACGATATCCTATGTTCCGTCTGTCTGAGACAGCTGGTGTTGCGGGACGGTCTTTCTGACCCGGCGTCCGGGATGTTCTCCGGGTCTTTGTTAGTAAGTTTTGATATTTTGCTGGGAGGGTAGTCCCTATCCACATTTATATGCTTTATTTCATACGTTTTACATATATTACATACTGTAGAAGACAAACACAAGACAACACAGGACAAAACAAACGTTATACTGGAGTTAGGCGTCTTCTTCTTTTCTTCGCGCCTTCTGCTGCCTTGTAACGAAATAAAGAAAAAACGAATGGTGTTTTTTTTAGTCTTTTCTTTTTTTGTTACATCTCAGTTTGACACAGGGTCGCTAGTATTTCACTGGAAAGTTCAGCTTGGCTATTTCTGTTCCTACTTCTTTCTTCATACAGTTAGATATATGCATGTCTATTCTTTTTCATTCACACTCACACACATTCTTGGGATTGTTCACTAAGTTCCTGTGGGGTGCGGCTTCCGCAGCCCACATGCACATTAGTTGTGTTTTCATGCATATATTATCCTCTTCAAGCTGGAGATCACGTAGTTTCTGTCTGTATGGGCCATGACCTGTTTTGAAATGCATTAGGCCACCTTCTATTTCAAGTTGCAGTCCGACTCTCTCCGCCACGTCCGGGAAAAAGCTGAAGACTCTTCTCGCTTTTGTTGTGGTCTCCCATTCACCTTGCAACGCTCTGATTGTGATTTCTTGTATTTCTTTCCTGTCTCCTGCTGTTTGGTGTAGAATTGTTCTGACTTTGTTTTTGTTGTTTTTCTTTAACCAGTACGCGGCTCCTAATCTCTTAATTTGTAGGTGGATCGGCATTGTCGCTGTCGCAATCTGAAGCGCCTCCATTGATGTTGTCCGGTATGCTCCCGTTAGCCGTAGCAGTAGTTGTCGTTGTGATCTGTCAATAATTTGTTTCTGTCTGATGTCGTCCATTCGGTGACACCATGCGCTGGCGGCTTAACCCAATATTGAGCGTATTATGACGTCATGGTACGTTCTTATTATTTTTTAGTGGTATACCATACTCTTTCGTTGCAATGTTTACTATTTTGTGTGCTACTTGTTTGCTTTGTTTTTACTTCAGTTACATGCTTTCTGAAATTTAGCTTATCGTCCAATATTACGCCTAAATATTTAAATTCCTTAACTCTTTTGACTGATGTATTATTGATTTTGATTGTAGGTCCTCTGTTATAGTCTAGTTTACCTTTAAAGATCACATATATTGTATTCTCTGCTAAAATTGTCATCTTATTGTTATTGTACCACGCCGTCATATAGTATATAGTGTTATTTGTCTTATTTTGTAGGTCATTTCGGCTGTTGCCTTTAATCACGACCGCCCGATCATATGGGTATCCCACTGCTCTTTCCATATTTTCCATCTCATCCTGCATGGCTGGAATACTATATCCCAGACAACCGGATCGAGCACAGAGCCCTGCGGACAATCCTTTGTTGGTGTCTACTGCACAACGCCATCGGCCGTTTCAATCTGTATCTTTCTGTCTTTGAAATAGTCTTCCATAACTTTCCATATTGCAGGATGTATATTTAGATTTTTTAGTACTTTTAGCACCGAGGGTCACCATACGTTATCAAAGACCCCCGCTATGTAGAAGAATATTGTTAAAACATATTTACAGTTATCATTCTTGAAATTATTTATGCTACCGCAAACCTCGTTGATTGCGTCCTCTGTTGATTTGCCACGACGGAATCCATACTGTAATCTGCACTGTTCAAGGTTTACTCTTGTTACATTTATTCTTGTTTGCTAATTACGTTTAGCAGACAGATTGGTCTGTAGGAATTCGGGCTAGTTTTTGTTTTATCTTCTCCTTTTAACAATACAACGAGGTTTGCAGTTTTCCATGCTTTTGGAAATTTTCCATGCTTCAGACATTCGTTGAATAGTCTCGACATGTACGGAGACCAGTATTCTGGTATCGTTTTATAAATCTCGTTCCTAATTTGGTGCGGGCTCGGAGCTTTATGTGGTTTCAGGGTCTTTATTGCAGCTGCTACTTCTTCATTGGTTATCCATGGCATCTCTTGCTTGCTATTTTCATAAGGAGTGTGTGTTTCCTCTTGTCTTATTCTTATTTTCTTCATTATCGTCTTCTACTTGGTCATTTGGGAATAGGTTTGTGACTAATAGTTCCATTGTTTCATGCCAGTTTTTTGTATATGTGTCATCTTCTTTCTTTAGTGTATGTAATATCCATTTAGTTTAATCTTTTGCATTACGATCTTGTAAGGCATACCCATGATATCCTTACACGGGTTTTGATCCACAAACTTAGCCCAAGTATTCTTTTTGGTTTCGTATAATTTTTTCTCGAATTTTTCCTTTATTTGTCTATAGTTGTTAAGTCTTATTCTTCTCAGTTCGTGGTCTCCAGCCGTTTGTTAGCTTTTTCTGTTTGCTTTCATTTCTCTCTGTAATCTATCCAAACTCCGAGTCCAGATCAATTTGCGGTTGTTGTTATTTCCTGTTCTCGGTGCCGTTTCCATTACTGTTTCAATAGTTTCTTTTTCTATCTCTTTTGCCAAGTCCTCTAGATCATCATTTTCTTCGATATGTGGTAGTTTTAATTTGTCTATTAATTTTTTGAAGTTTAGTTTTTTTACGTTATAATTAATTTTGTTTGGTTCTTCGTTAAATTTTTTATCATCTTTGTTAACTAGGTCTATATTGAAAGCAATGACGCTGTGCTGGTTCGTGGTAATATCTTCCATTACTTTCCATCCATTTATATATGTGTTCAGGTTGTCCCTTGTCAAAGTCACATCTATGTTACTTGCCGCCCCAGCCCTTCCCTGAAAAGTTGGCGGTTGGTCTGACTTGTTTTCGAAAACTAGTTGATATAGATTTATTATTTCCTTGTATTTTTCTCCTTTTTCGCCCGTTTCAGGGCAGGGCATATGTGCTATAAGTATAATGTTAGAGTTTGCGGCTGTTACAGAGAAATTTTAAGTAAAGTTAAATATCATATTAGATTATCAGCTGTACTTACGCCAACATCAAAGTTTGGTCCGGCACAAAAAATGTTTTCGATGTCTGCTAACATTCGTTAAACTGCCGACAGTCACCCTTTCTTAAACAATTAGCTAAGCGATCGGCAAAATGTTAGTGAGACGTATTTGATTTGGGACGCTATTTTTTGTGAATTTCTAGATGTTACTTTTTTTAAAAAAGAAATATTATTATTATTATTTAAGATGCATGTTGTATATACAGATGCTTATCAGAATAATGGAAACACCTGAACGAAAGTGCAACTTACCAGATTAATATGGTGTCGGGCCACCTTTCGCCTTCAGAACAGCCTTGATGCGACGTGGGATGGAGGCATAGAGGTCGTGAATGGTAGCAAGTGGAATATTACAACATTCCTCGTGCAGGGCATCGGCGAGTTCTGTGAGAGAGGATGGAGGTGGAAATCGTCGCCGGAGTCGTGTTTCCAAGATGGACCACAGATGTTCAATTATGTTGAGATCTGGGGATTGGGCGGACCAGGGGAGGTGTTGAACTTCATCCCGATGTTCCTCAAACCACGCTGCAACAACTCCAGCTGTGTGAATGGGTGCATTATCATCCTGGAATATGGCGTCATTGTCCGGGAACAACATCCGGACCATAGGATGCAAGTGGTCGCCTAAAATTGCGACATAATCGTTGGCAGTGATGCGTCCGCGAAGTGTGACCACAGGACCCAATGAAAACCATGATATTGCGGCCCACAGCATCACCGTGTCGCCGCCATGTTTCACAGTTGGGCGGAGACACTGCAGATCATACGCTTCTTTGGGCGTTCTCCACACATAAACACGGCCCGTGGTTTGGAATAGGGTGAATGGTGACTCATCCGACCATACCACACGTTTCCAGTCGTCAACGGTATAAGTTGCATGGTCGCGGCACCATTTGTGGCGTGCTAAAGCGTTCTGGTCCCTGATGAGAGGTTTGGCCCGTGCAACACGACCCCGTAAGTTCATGTCATGTAATTCGCGGCGGACTGTGATTGTCGAAACAGGTTGGGGGAGGTGCTGATTGAGTTCCTCCGTCACTTGCGCCGCAGTGGCACGACGGTTCCGCGTGACAATGCGCTTTAATACCCGGCGTGCCCTGTCACTGATGCTTTTCTTCCGCCCACTGTTCCGCTTCCCCGATGTGGTTTTCCCGTGTGTTGTGTAGGCCGTCATCACCTTCGACACTGTCCCTGGCGACACACCTAACACACTAGCCACTGCCGTCACACTCACTCCACATAACCGCGCACCAACAATTTGCCCTCTTTGAAACTCTGAGAGGTCTCCCATTTTACACTACCTCCGTCTGCTGCAGCCACTGCACACTCCTGTTCCACGACGCCTGACGTAGTATGGAGACCGACCTAACACACCACCAGCAGCAGTCCGGCGCTGCGGTCGCCACGACACCACTGCCAACCCATACATCTGACGTGTTGCCAACTACAGGTGTTTCCATTATTCTGATAAGCATCTGTATCTGTTGATTTTATTCTCGTTTCATGTTAATCATTTATCGCCCTAAGGCTAATCTAGGCTGCGGCATACGTATTTTTGATTAATATCTAAACCAAAGCTAAATTGTTATCTTATACTTATGACACATAGCCGCTAAAACAGCGTCCCAGGTTCAAATACCTCTTTGATTTCTGTAGAAAATAATCTATGTGCCATCGAAAAAAAAACTAGTTCTCTATCCCCGGCCACTGTAGGTGGGAATACAACAAAAAGTATGTATCAAGCACGTTTGTAAACACTGGCAAGTAATATTTTTTAATATCATCGTTATTCAAAGTTGCCTGAAGGCCATATATAAATTTGAATCGGGTGTGCCTATTCACAAAGTTGGCTGCTATAAATATATTTGAAGCAAAAACTATACTTTCAAATATGTTAGGTACACTTAATTACGCTTAAGCTAGATTAAACACATAAGAAATGAAGTGTGAATCAAGCTTGCCTAAAGGGTGTAAATAAATTTAAATTGGGTGTGCCGATACAGAAAATGGGCTGGTTTTAAAATGATAGAAGCCAATACAATACTTTGAAATATGTAATCAGTACATCTTAACACTTGTTAACACTATAGTTAGATTAAACAAGTAACAAATGAAGTGATTCAGTAAAAATATTTTTGTGTCTGGTAACACTGAGTTTAAAGTTTTCAGCTTCACAAAAGAGTATCAAAATATATAACTATTTCCCTTTGAGCAGATGCAAAAACAACGCGTAGGAAATGTGGAGGTATCGTTCCATATTTTCTTAGCTTATGGTACAAACTGAAGTGAGGTGGATCCTTCCCAAAAATATCAAAAATCGTACTACTACAGAAGCCTGTGTTCCTCAATGCACCAAGCATAAATACGCTCCAATAAAATCTCTAGGCTCTTGCAATTTATAGACAAAATGCCATAAGTATTTTCAAAATACCGTCTTTGGTAAAGAATAAGTGTACAAGAAATGTATAAGAACCATACGATGTTATCTCAAAATGCATATTATAGGAAACTATATTCCTCACTTAAAATAGGGGTTCTCTTGTAATTTGGTTGGATCATGGAAGCTTTCTTGTGTTCAATCATCAAGTGTTCTTCATTCCGGCACTAATAAACATTATGAAAAATTGTAATTCCAACGGCCTGAGCCAAAAGGCCACAAATAAGTTTTTATTTACATACCCCGATCTCAGCCTGAGTCTAAGATGCCTAAAAGTCTAAAATCAATAAAACTTTCTGTGCCAAGCTATAATTCAACTTTTTATTGACCTCTCAGCCTGAACCTAAAATACCAGAAGGCCATAAATAAATAATATTTCAATATCAAATTGTCAAGTTTGATTTCTAGTCAAGAAAATAATAAAGACCGCCATGAATGTAAAATTAAAATCCAAAGATATATCTTTAGCAAACTCGCCTAATTTCACAACTGGTCGTTCTAGCTGGCAATTTCCAAGGAGTCGATCAATTAGAATTACCTGAAATTAGATAATTGTAGTTAGTATCTATATACAGGTCTTATTTCAAAGTAATACACAATCAGCACGAATTCTATGCGTATTTTAAGTTTCGGGGGGTGCTATCATAATTTGAAAATGTTTATGCCTCATACTAGTGGAACTGATTAAAATTTTAAAATTTAAAGTGATTGCCTGCAAAAAAATAATTTTCTTCAAACAAGCAAGAATTTGGAATAAATTAGTAACAAGTGTATAAGATATATCTGAAAATTATATTTCCTCATTTCTCTCGGTTGATGATCATTCTTTAATATTTACATAACTGCTATCAATAGAAAATGTACTATGAGTAGCAATAAAAACAACAAAACTATTTACATTAATTTTCTGTGTCGACAAGTCACTGCTAAATCACAATTCATTCACCTAGAGCTTCAGGTCAATAGCTGCCTATGAACAGAATACCGATCATGACTATAAATTATTTCCCCGGTCTATAATAACGAAGTGTAGGCAAGCAAATTCCACTTTCGTTGGTGTCCAGCAGTAATAACTATTTATGTATTTTCAAATGGAACAATTCACCATACTTTCGTAGTAAAATAATTGTTTCAGATTATGGAGAGCCTTAGAAATTAACGTGATGTGAAGAGATTGAAACTATTTTATTGACATTTATCCGTTTAAATTAGGTGTTCTAGACGATGATATGAAATTTCAGTCAAGACTTTCACAACATATAATCTAAATTACTCAAGTTCAAGTTCCAATTTCAGTTCTATCATCAAAATGTAAAAATCCAATGACTGAAATGCTCTGGGTTCGAATCCTGTAGGCAAACATTTCGGCAATTATTCATAAAACATTAAAAATTATAATGAAAGAAGCAATCCGGGATTTTTTAATTTGGCATGTATGTTTTTTTCTTTTCAATAATAAATACAATATATTCTTAAGTTACCTGTTTAAGATCTAATAAAATATAAAAGTGATTAAAAATAAATAGGAATATTCACTTCTCTATTAATATATATATAACAGTTGTTTCAATTTGCAAAACACAGTACAAAAATTGCACAAGAAGAATTCCTCTACACAATTCTAAAGTGAAGCTGAATAAAGAATAAATCCAGAGGCAATATTTAGAAATATATATACAACCTTAAATTCTCTAGAATCTTCTTTTTTCATCAGTGACCTAAAAAATCTTTCTCAAAGTCTTCCTTTACTATTTAAAATTGATTGACAATCACCTAACGCCATGTTAAAACAATAATATTCCTGAAAGGCTCAAATACCTCATTTCTTCCTCAAAGTAATAAAGCCATCTGTATTCTTCTATCACCTTAATGCAATATACTGTTACTCAAAATGGATAAACCATAAACATCTGAGCATTTTACATTATAGTTGTCTATCATTTTCTCTAAAGCTGATGTTTTACAACCTCTTCGTCATTATGTCAAAGAACTCAAGGAATAAATAACATATTTATGAGAGCTTCTGTAATTAGCTGCGTCTGTCTGCGATTACGATAAAAAAATTCCTATACCTGAGACCTCATCAAAAATCAGTTTCAAACGGCATACTGTTATTTTTTTTTATTCTTTAGCAACCCCCGGTAAAAAGCAATTAGGGAGTACTGAAAACCTTCTAAAAAGGTACTCTTTATTTTTGTAGTCCCGTTATATTCTTTCCTTCCCCGAAGAAGGTACAAGCATACAAGAAGGATTTCCCAATCAGACAAGCATATATTTCAGGTTTCCGTTATAAAACTTAAAATACATAATTCGCAGGTATATTATTTGCTAGCAATGCCGACAGAACAGCGTGATCAATCATTTTTTCTCAGAATAACCCTCTGCTTAATGATTTGACAGCAGTCAATAGAAGTGCATCTCAAGCCAATGTTTTCAAAGACAAACCTCGTCAATATGACGCTTCAAAAGAAAAATTAAAGTACTTCTTCTTCTGTTGCTGTGTTCAATATGGTTTATTATTCATCAGTCAAAAGAGATCGAATACAAACACAATATTAAATGCGGTATGCATTCTTTCATCGCAGCTGTAAATAGAGAAATTTCCAGAAATTTCCCTGAACAACTTAGGTATAACACAACGAAAATTCCATTTGTCAAAAAAATAGCGTACAACAATTTTAGCCAGTTACAATGTCTCAACCCCCAGCTAAAGGAAGAAAGCATTTTCATTGTTTAGTATATTATAAAGCAGCCACAGAAAGATTTCTTTTCTGTCCAGTAACAGTCTGAGAGAAGCAATCGAGAGTGTCTCTCCGTTGTTCAAGCAATGATTATTTCAGTATGTATAACATAACTGTTTTTGCCTTGAATGATGAATTCCACATTATTCTTTAATAAAATTATTCCCTGATACACTGAAAAATTATTAGATTTAAAAAAAAAATATTCTTCTACGTAGCGTTCTATAGTTTTCGCGATCGGCGCTTTATACCGGGTTTTACGGCAAGGGTGACGTGTGCTATCTTCCCTTGCGAGCCGGCCAACAAACAACAAAACGGCGGAGGACAAATTAAAAATATTCGATATTTTCAATAATTAATTCAGTTATTACACTTTTATTAAAATGACAATCAAAACTAAACTTCGTTATCTACGAACATTTCCGAATAACCTTCGGTTAAGTCTGCAAAAACAATTTCCAATACACTCCCGTTAGCAGGCAAGGGAGGGTGAGCCAATCACATAACTTCTGGGCTGTCATACCATAAACCTATCAACCAATCAGAAGCCGAAAAAAATACATAGTATTGTTTCTGTTAACTACTATGGACATACCTGACAGTGCTGACAAAAAACTGTAAAGCCAATCTAGCGTGTAACAAATATTTTGCCAGTACTTGTGTTCACAAAAGTAAGTTGAGCTTTTCTACAAAATGAGTGAAACAGAAGGTTGAATCAAAATAGGCACATTTAGCAAGTTTAAAATCTCACTCCATGGACACTGTATCAAATGTCACTTGATGTTACTCTCTTCTGCCAGTTATGGATATGGACGTACGTAGTGTCGTCCACTAGACGAGATCTAGGCTGTCTCGTCTCGAAAATGTCTTGTCCAGAGAGTGTCTTGTCTCGAAAATATGTAATTTTACAATACGAGAGCACTGTCTTGTCTCGTTGCGTAGCAACACTAGACGTACATAGAAGGGAGTCCTGGGGATCCAGACCCCACCCCTGAAATTCCGATTTTTTTGTGAGAGTAGTATAATTTATGGAGTGTGGTTTTCAAGGTTGTTCAGATGTATTTTTGATCCTGTGTGCCTATTGTGATTCTCCCTTCTGTTTTACTCACCTTGTGGAAAATCCTCACTTACATTTGTGAAGACAAATACTGACCTACATCTCCTAAACTATTTGTTACACGCTGGAGTGGCTTTGCAGTCTTTGTCAGCACTTTCAGGTGTGTTCATATAGATATATTGCGTAATAAATGTTTATATTAAAAACCGAAACTGCGGGAGCCATTGCAGCTGCCTCCCATTGCTCCAAATTGTAATGCCTTCTAGCGGACAAACGCGGCCTTACACGGTCGAATTGCCTTGCAGGCATTATCAGCATCGGGGTAAGAATATATATGCGAAGTCTTATTAAAAAAAATCATGTTCAAACCGAAATACTTCCCTTGTGAGAATTAAATAAAAAACAAAATCAGAAAATAACATTTGCATATTTTGAATCCCAGGATCCATAGCACCATCGTTGTGACGTTTCTGTTCGAGAAAATCGAGACAGACTCTGTACCGGGGCTTTAGGGTGTCAGTATATTGGAGGTCCTTGAGTACTTGAATGGGGAAACATATGCAATTTAAAATTGACTTCTTCTGAAGTTTAAAATTACTACCGATTTAACTCAAATAAAATGTACTATTTTCTTATGCTTATTTGATTACATTTTACGATTCTAGTAGTGTCTTTTGAGACAATATATTTCAGTATGTCTGAAACAAATGTGCTCTGTAGACCTAATAGAAACACTGGAAGGTGAACTTTATGCATTATTTAATATTTTTATTTAGAAATTCATGTATTTGGATTGCTGTAAGCAAAAATATTTATATTTAATGTTTTAACAATCGCATACTAATGCTAAATTTACATCAATAAACAACAAAAGTGGGGGAGGGGGTCAGGCCCGGATCCCACGCCGGTGATTATTGTAATTAGCCCTACAAATAAGTCATCTGAAGAGATATGTGTAACTGAATATCCTATATGACATAGGATCCAAATACGTATTTTAAGTTACCTTTCAGAGATGTACACAGACAGGGGCCGCGGTGCGCGCATACCCTCTCTAAGGAATATGCTCAATTTTTGCATTGTATCAAGAATTATTCTAAGAGAAAGCCTCAATTTTATTCCGAACCAAACTAGAAATATTAAGAGTCACTTACCAGCTCCCAATTTAGACCAAAAAACACCAAGAGGTCGGGAGGCGCGTGAAACTGCAAAAAATATGCTCTATTTTTGTATTATATCAATAGTTATTCTCAGAAAAAGCTTCATTTTCTTTCCGAACCAACCTACAAACATTAACAGTCGCGTACCAATTACCAATTTGTTCCGAAAAACACCAAGGAGGTGAAGGACCTCGAAACTCAATATTTTTAGTTGCCTTTAAATAAAATAGCAAAATTTGTGAATCTCAAAACGCAAGAAGCTACAAACACCACGTCGTATAATTTCTAATCACAATAATAAATTTAATCGCTGTGGCTTTGGATCAGATGCACTTATTAGATGAAAAGCTGCGCAAATATAAAACATAATAACAAATATTTTATTGGGTAAAATTTCATTGAATAATTTTCGTAGATATGTAACCATCGTGACACATTTCATAAATTGCTGCACAGTAGAGTGTACCAAATGCAGTCCGTCTTCCATCTCTTGGAAATCTGAATAAAAAACAACAAATGAACTTAAAGTTTACGGCAAGGCGAAAATTTGTGACATGGAATTGATGGGTAGGTTATAAAAACAATTCTTTTGTCCACTTATTTGCTGACAGTTGGAGAAATTTTTACTGCGTTATATCCGGGAAAGACGTATTATAAAAGTCAAAAAGTTTTAAATAATAACTCTGAAAGGTACAGAAATTATTAACAAAAAACAAGCTGGGGTCCGGCTCGTCCCCCCCGTTTCGTATGTGATTGTTAAATAGATTAAATGTGATATAATAAATAATTTAATATAAAAGTAGTGCTGTTAGAAGTAGTTGTAGTAGTAGTTGCACTTGTGTTAATATTGTAGTATTAGTAATATCAGTGCTATTTCTTTTAGTATTACTTTTAGCATAGTAGTATTTGTTGTAATTGTTTTAGTTGTTTCAGTAGTAGTAGTAGTATTTGTAACAGTAGTAGTATTAGTTTTTACTAGTAGTGGTAGCAGTAGAAGTAGTAGTTATACAAGTAGCAGCAGCAGCAGTAGTAGTCGTAGTAGTAGTAGTTGTTGTTATTGTACTTGTAGAAGTTGTAGTACTAAAAGTTAGCGTATGACTATTAGTGTTGCCAATGTATTTGACTCACCCCGTACTAACGGGCGGAAAAATCAGCCCTTACAATTATACAATATGAACTACATGGAATACGACGAAAATTATGTAAAATTGACTCAGTGAGCTACGAAGAGGATTTGCAACCTTCATTATGTTCTATCATGGCCAATATAATCTTTACATGACTTTATTATGCACGATTTTTCTCTAATCCTAGAAGATAGGCCACCCAACTGACGTAGAGTGGGCGTTGCCTGATTCTGAGCGTGTGTGAGTGAGCGAGCAAGGGTTGGAATTTTCTTTTCTTTAACAGAAAGGATTATCACATGTCCTGGGTTCTGGAAAGATATTCATGATTTCTTGTAGTATGTAGCAAATAATAATAATAATAATAAAAAACCTTAAGCAAGTCGTATTTCAAACACCAAAACAGGAAACATAACACCATTTTCTTTAATTTAGGTGGGTCACTAGTTGAAGTGTACTTAAAAGTTTAATTCAAATTGTCCAATAGAAATTATCCTTACCGAACATAGAGAAACAAAAATGAACTTTAAAACCTATGGTTTCTTTCTCATTTCTTTCTTTATGAATTCCATAGAACACTAACGTTATGCATGAAAGACAAGAGAAAAGGTATTTTTCTATCAGTTCTTAAAAATAGGGCACGATGCACGATATTTATCCTTTATAATTTTTTATATTAAGTTGTTATTTACGTTATTTTGTGTGTGCGTGCCTATGATATTGTGTGTGCGTGCATGAGATAAATATCCAAACGAGTGAGCTTTCTTCCGAGCACCGTACCTTACTTGGTAAAACGTTGGTTACGTATTCGGTAGGTCCTCGGTTCTTTACCAGCGGCTGACTCTTCTAGCTTTGGTTTTCCCAGTGTTTTCCTCAGCAACGAAAGGCATATACCGGGATGGTATACTTCGCATAAAAAGAATTGCAACAGCGAACGCTTTGCAGCTAGGCAACCAAAATGGTACCTTCTTATCCCATAATCGTGTCTGATAAACAGACCCCCTTTTTCTCCTTCCTTCGTCTCGCCCATACTAAAATCAGCAAACATCATGAGCGCGTTTTTGTTTTCAAAATAGACATATATTAGTATCGATAAAATGAAAAAAATAAGCGAAACGAATCAATATACATAAGTTGATGGAGGCACAATTTAAACACATACAATGAAACATTGAAACCGATGGATATGTGTTAGACAGAGGCAGAAAAATATAAGAGAGAGAGAGAGAAGGGGGGAGAGAAGAAGAACAAGAAGTACAGATACAAATATTGAATGTAAACATAGTAAAAATGTTAAGTTCAGTTCCAACAGTATAAAGTTCAGTTCCCACAAATCAAATCTAACAGCAAGAGAGAAGTGACTTTGGGATTTTATATTCTTTCAGGGTTATTCGAATATATAAAGGGTGCTTCAAAAATTAATTAAAACATTTTCAAACTGGAGACCAAACTTGGTGGTCACATTAAATACTCATGATTTCCAGTGAAACTGCAGAGTTTTGAGACACGTCTAGGATGATGTCAAAAGTTTAACACGGATTCTCTGTTTGTGCGGGGTTAGTTTGCAAATTCGGTGGGGCTTATTAAACATACTGATTATGAATACTTTGTAATCAGGGAATGCCGGAATTTTCAGATTGGGGGGCGTAAATTCAAAATTGGGAGGGTTGACGTAGAGTTTTGCAAAGTTTGTATCAACTTTTGTCCGCAATATGTTAAAGTTGGGGGTAGTCTCCAGGATTTGGGCTGACACCCCCTAAAGGGGCCGGGGTCTGGCGGAATAACTGATTGTAACAAGTGCATTAGATACCGTAGGTCATACCTTCTATTCCAGATTACTAGTGCAAATTTAACATAAAAAGAACATGAATGAGTGATATATTTTCTGCTTAACTTCTATCAGAAAAAGCCAAGATTACATATGCAAACTGTATGAAAATGAAAATTACGAATGTTCAAAAGCAAAATAAGCATGTTCCTAAAGGCATAGTAAACCTTACATGTTCCACATTGCTAACGTAATAAAAAAAGAAACACGTGTTATAGTATGTTGATAAATTAGAGGATGGAAACGAATTTTAATGCCAAACTAATATAAAAAGATTTCTTCTCTTGTAATATCCAAAAAAGGATGGATTTCTACTCATATCTTAAAATGTGTCTGTTCTGGGCATGCCACTCTATATTCCACCTATTGCCAATATAACGTTCTAATAATTACAACACTAATGAATTAGTGTTTATAACAATTCGCACAGTTATAATGAGCACGGCAGAGCTGAAACGGGTTACCGGTTGTCGGGGGATGCTGATCAGGTTTTTTGTACTATTTCGTCAGGTGTAAAATTCGAACCTATGCTGACTCGATTTAGATCTGATAACCCGTAGAATGAAGAAGAGATTTTAAATATTTCATTCCGTTTGAACATTGTTCCTTTCAGGGCTGACCAGGACTAGAGATTTTACCCCTGGAACACGAAAAATACGACGCCGAAATTCCCAGTTAAATAGATTTTCCAGACCGGTTCAATCAGGTTACTGAGTCACTTATGTTTGGGTCAGATCCTATCACCGGGTCATCGAAAGTGGCACGGAATTGGCTCTGGAACACGCACAAAAAGAGAGAGTGTGTATAAAGTAAGAGAAAAAATAAAGAGAAATAGATAGAGAGAAGAAGAAGTGAAATACGCAGCGATGACACGATAACAATACATCAAGAAAGAAAGACAGGCCAATGAAAAACATGAAAACTACATTTTCATTATAATAAACACTACACACACTGTTTACTCGGATTCTGACCAGTGATGCTACGTAAGTTCTCCACAACCCGGAGATAAACCTCTGTTTGAATACTTCAGTGTATGCGAAAAAAGCAACCGGCTGGTGGGGAATCAAACCCAGGTTTTCAAATTTGAAGTCAAGCATGCTAGCGATACTCCACGGGTGAATCTAGCCAAAGCCTTCTTAACAAATGTTATAGTTTTTCTTTCTAAGAATAATAACGTGAAAAGTGGATACTTCTGATTAATGACGAGTTCTTAACTGCCTGAACCCCCTGAGACTTGATTTGGACTTTCCAACCAACATTCGTATATCGTCTTCCTCTCTATAATGAATCAGGTGCTTCACTTCATAGTCGGAAATATTCTCCGTTTTGTATGAGAGGTAATGATTAGATTATTCACGATTGCTTTGTAAAAACCTTTAACTTGCACAGATTTTGAACCCATGTTGGTTAGTTTTCTTACTGAAATGTCCAAAGCATTTCCCCTACTCCATTTTACCAACGAATTTAACTTCCATGAATAACCAAGTTTAAATGCGAGGAAAATGTAACTTTGAGTATACATGTTACATTTTGTCTGTTTGTTTATGTTTTAAGTAAACACATGTTTTAACACATGTCCTTTTTTCATGTCGAATTATGAAATGAATATATGATAGCAGTCTTAGGAACAAAGAGTAAGTATTGCCACATTAAGATAGGATCATTTATTGTCGTTTATTTTAACGTAAACTAGCCTGAACGAATCTAACATCACCAAAACAAAATTGTCATTAGCAAATCTAGAACTTAAAACTTCAGTTAAAAGTTCTAATATACTTCGTGCAATATAACAACTTGAACGTACCACAAATTTTAACTTTTGACAGTTTGTATTGTAAGCATAATAGCGCTCAATCTGAGCCTATTTTGATTTAATCAGTTTCAAAATACTCTGTTCAATTTTTGTGATACATTTTCAGTCACAAGTTAGGCACACATCCTTCCCATGCCTGGCGCTCTGCGGTGCACTCAGCCTCCTATCAAAATGAGTAACAGAGGGTTCTTGGTACTCTTGGGCACCTTGGGAAGGTATAAGCTATCGAGCGTGGGACTGACCACTTCACCTCACTTTGTACAGTAGGTCGGGATGTGGAGCGCTACATGCACATCCCCCATGTGCTGTTCACAGCGCGTGTGTATCGCACAGGGGTTAGCTTTACCTTTACCTTTATTAATTCGTGTAACTAACAAACAGACAGGTTCTAAGCGAAAGTTTTCCAGATATTTTCGTGAAATTTACTACAATTGCTCACATAATCCCCTTTTTTTACTGTGAAAATAATTTTACAAAACAAAATTGTAACACCCTTTTGGTGGTCCAAACTCAAAAGTGAAGTAGATTCTTTTACGAGCTAATTGACCTGGCTCCCGTCTAAAGGCAGCCAACATTTAAAGTCTGCGTAAGCCACTCTCGCGAAGGTACAGAGCTCGAACTATAAGTAACACCTTCAATCGTTGGACGTGCTATCAATGGACGTGTGTCGATTTGCACTTAGACATTTGTATAAATTTATAAAATACATATAGCTAACTATTTTATGTAATTGGTGGCAACACTGACACTTGGGGACGGAAACTCTCACACAATTTTTGTATTGTATCGAATAATGTGTGTGTGTGAAGCTTTGTGCTGAGACATCCAAATTGAAGCAATTTGAAAAGAATAAACATTTGCCACACTGACAACTGAGACGCAATACCATACTCGGAAAACTTCTACGACCTGGTCCCGTATCTAAGGAATACGTGCGCAAAATTTGTTGGAAATCAAGGGACGGATGTAGATTTGGATACTTGCGTCAAGGGCGAGCGCGCGTGGAAACAATGTTTCTGTGCAAGTTGTGCGTGCAATAAATAAATAAAAAACACTTAACGTGACTTATGTCTCTGTGCAAGTTGTGCGTGCAATAAATAAATAAAAAACACTGAACCTGACTTACCTAACTTCCAAGTGCGATTGGTCACTACTTTTAATAAATTTCCTAATGCGTATATACATAAAAAAAAGGTTAATTTTCTTACAAAAAATGTAAAAGTAGCGAAGCCTGGGATTGGTCCGGGACCTCTCGAAAATGAGGCAAAACAAGAAAGACATTTTTATGTTGAAAAATTGAGTAAAGTTAGAATCGTTTAAAATTTAAATGAAAAGTTACTTTTTGATACAAGTTTACTTGAAATAAGGTAATGAACTGTATATTTTGAAAACAAAATTACTACCTACGTGCGTTTTATGCTAAACAAGTCATGTTACAGTTAAATATTTCAGACGTATACAATGAACATAAGGTTTGGTAACTGATTACAAATAATTTCAGATTCAAGTTGACTGAAAACAATTATTCTATTGCAGAAATGTCATATACTAGAAATTTAAACGATTTGATTTCAGATTTCAGATTTTAGAACCTCAAGACAACCTCTCAAAAAACAATATAGTATCAAAATTACTTGAAAATGGTACACAGTATTGAACTCAGAAGAAAGATACTAACACATTTTATTTAGATAATAGTAATGATAAATTTTAAATAAGTGTATTTTGTATTGACTACAGCATCACAATTATCAGATGAATATTTATAGTGGAAAGATATTGCATTTTTAAAGTGATGTTGAACCACACCATATTGTAATGGGAAGTGGATTATTGGGTCAGTATGTTAACATAACCACAATGGAAACAAACCACGAACAACAAGAATTACATAATTCTGCATAGGCAACCCAAGAAGCAGACGACACTAACACCAAGCGGTGAGACTTGGAAACAGTGGAAATACGCCTACCAAAATGGGATATAAAAGACCAGTCAACAGCCTTAGAAGTATCACGTACTCGCTTCGATTAGTGGTCACCTCTTCCTTCCTGACTTGGACTAGAGTAAGGACTCTTTCCTAACTCCCGACTTGGACTGGAGTCGGTATACCTAATCCTTCCTAACTTGAACTGGAGTTAGTATCCGTGTTCTAGACACTTTGCACTCCGAAATCCCAAAGTCGAAAATATCACTACAGTGGAGGTGAACCATAAGTCAAGTCAATACAGAGCCCGCGTTCGGGACACTCTTTTTAGTATCTGTAAAAGTCATTGTATGTTATATATTATTGGAACTTTTTATACTAAACTTGGTGACGGTAAAACGTCAATAAATGTGTTGCCCTATTATTTCATAATTTTAACCACAATAATAAACGATCCTTGGTCATATGGTCAATACCTGATTTAATCGTATATAAAAGAACTGTACTACCACGTCATATACAATCCTTTCACTAACAGTACTACTACAACAGGGTTTTATAAGACCCAAACACAATAATCATTACGAGATTAGTATTTATTTTATATTAGAGTGCATTTGAAAAAGTATGCACGTAATTCCGTTTCCAAATTCTCTTATCAATTATACTTTTCCTGTAAAATGTAAATTTTGGCTTGTAACGATCCATCTACATATGCTACAAGTCTGCAGATACTTGTGGACATTAACTTGTGGGTTACAAGTGTAGACGACTACACTGTTATTTAGAGAAACAGAATCACTAGTAATACTAGTCACATTCACTTACAATACTAGTCCGTGGACATGTAGCTAGTATTTTACAAATGTAACGGCCCGTTTCACCAACGCTGGTTAAAACATGAACAATCCGTTAAGAGCATTTAACGTCTGATTAAGATAAATTACTGTTTCTCCAACATCAGTTAACGCTAACGGTCTGTTTAAGTGATGTTACTCAGAAGTTTGAAAAGAAAAAACATAGAGAAAGGAACTAAAACATACAACTACGTGATAATAGAATGAATATATACTTTTGCACACTACAGTTCAATAAGTATTAAAATCGAAAACCATATTTTAAGTAAATAAATTATTAAAATTAATATCAGGGCTTCATGCAGTTTGCAGTGCTATATCAGGACTTGGTGTGCGTTCCATTTGTTGTTGGCTTCGTGGTAGCAGAACCAGTACGGACGCGTTACGGCGAAGACGTCTGGTTTTGAGCTCTGTGTTACAGAGTAGTGGTGACTAGTGGACACAAGCAAGTGAGCGAGCGTCTACAGTTGAATTGGAATCTTTGATAATATATCTTACCTATTAATATTACGAGTATAAGTGATGGCATATAGGCCAAGTGCTATAGTGCAACGAATTAATACTCTACGAGTTCATTTAGGACAATTACAAACAAAACCCAGTTTTGAAAACTTACATGTAGCAATCAAGAGGGACTTATATTTGGACCGGGAAGACATTTTGTCTACTGAATCAGATTCTTACTATCGTTCATGTTTTATTAAAGTGGTGTCTCAGAAGGTAGCGGATCGTGCTTGGAAATTGAGTGCCGGAACAATTACTTACGTGAACGAAAATGAACGCATAATATTTCTCGTAACTTTGGATCTGAGTGAAACTACCGTTATTTTTGCTGGAATATTCCGCTCGAGGTTTCAAATGATACCGTGACGAGTATTTTCAATCAGTACGGAACAGTGTCTCGAGTATCTAAGATATTTTCCCCCGTTAACTCAATTCTACCAAACGTACTGGAAACAGACTCATTCATTTTTACGAGCTAAAAAGCCAAGTACCACAGTACATGTCAGTTTTCAATTTCAAAGTTCGAACATGAATACAACGATCTATCGTGAACCAGGCTGAATTAGCAACAGCAGATAACCGGCGGCAAGACAATCCTCTAAGGCAGACTCCGAGTGGCGAGAAGCCCATCGAATTTAATTTTGACACTTCTATCTACTCAACGTTAGAGGCAAATTTCTAAGAAACTAGACCACCTTGGCAACCCTGAGACTCAAAGTGCAATCACACCGGAGCAAGGTTATACACCAGCTGGCAACTCCAATCAGGAGGGAGGGGGAAGCGATAGGCAGGACGAAGTTACGGCCGAGATTATTATAACTACAACACAGGCACAAACAACCACTCCAAGTGTTTCTATACCTCCCACTGTGCTAGAAATACAAGACAATATTCAACCCGACTTAGTTACGGATAATATATCTACTACCGAAGGAAGTGTTTTACAGGAAGTGGCTGTTTCTCCCGCTAACGTGAGTGGGAGTAGTGTTACACTCAGTATTTCGCAAATGTCGTCCACAGGTGATTTTTTAGTGGCAACGAAAGTGAACAGGAGGGGGAATTTTTGTCCCCATCCTCTTCTGACGAAACTCTAGAAGCAATGAAACAGAAAGGTGGTAAACGTCAACGCACGAAAACAACCGGCAAATCGGTGTTGTCACCCTCCAAACTTCGTCCACAAAAAAAGTCGAAAGCAGCCCGTCTGCGAACAAAACAGTGTGGTCAAGATATTGGAGGGGCTAAAGCAGTAAGTGTCAATGCAACATCTCAACCAGCCAGCCGAGATCGTCACAGTGCAAGTAGCCCGTAAGTACAGACATCCCCTGAGATCAACTACGCCAGGAAAGGTACGTACCAACTTTTTCATTTATCTAATAGAAATTTATTGACATCTTCACCATGTTACGATTACAAACTCTTTTCGTGCTTTTGTTAAGGATTAACTTTTGCATGAGTACAGGCCCTCACACATTTAAGGCATGTAGTTTTAATGTTAATAAGGCCGTCCATGCGGTAAAAGTGGCAGAGGTTAGGCGAGTGCTTAATCAACAGTCTATCCAAATTGCAGCTTTACAAGAGACGCACATTAACACATGGAAAATTGACAATTACGATACCATCGATAGTTATAATAATGATACTCAAGCTGGGATATCATTATTAGTGAGACAGGATCTACCATACAGTGATTTCTTTTCACGAAAGTGGACGACTTATCTCAGGCAAAGTACAACAACTTGTGATAATAGCAGTTTATGCTAAAAGTGGCTCCAAACACAGTGTAGAACGCGAGAACTTTTTTTACAATGTGTTAGGTACTGAGCTACAAAAATACCACAATTTTCCAACTATTGTACTAGCAGATGTTAATGCTACCAGACTTGCCATAGATAGTGTAAGGGGTAGGAATACTAGTAGAGGTTTACAAAATATAGTCCAAGAATATAATCTAATAGATATTTGGCCGGCTTTACGGCCCGGTCAGGCTGGCCACACCCATTTCTACCCGAAAGGAAGATCGCGCATATATGTCATTTATGTGTCAAATCATTTTAGAGGCAACATACAAAATGTGGACTTGGCAAGGCTCATAATTTCTGATCATCTGATGATTGTCGCTTCTTTGCGCGGGTCGATATCGACCCTTCTATTTTGTAAATATACTTGGAAATGTAATGAATCGAATTTAGATAACCCAGAGTATGTATTATTAGTTCATAATATATGGCCATATTATTTAACAAGACCACAGATGCAAACTACTTTACAACGCTGGTGGGTAAATTAAAAAAAAACAAGCTTAGATTTGAAACTAAAAATTTCTGTAAACAATTATATCAGGAACAAAAAAAACAGCTTCAGTATTATTTTGCAAGGTTGGCCCATTATCAGGCCTTGGTGCAAGCGGACATAAAGTGGCTTGTACACGTAAAACAAACGCAAATTGTGCTTCGAGAATTACAGAATAGACAGCTACAATGTCAGCTTACAAGGTCTAATTTGAAACCATTAGGGGTGATATACCCCCATATCCTTAATGAAAGAAAAAGAGCCAAATAAAAAATCATCAATAGTTATATAACCCATACAGGTTTGGAAGTCCGGGGTCAGGAAATATACCATAATATTCGACAGGATTATAAAGCATTTTTTCAGCAGACTCAAATCATGCTGATTTTCTGCAGCAAGTACCGCACTGGCATCAGCTTTCCCACACAGCAGCTAATGCGTTGGAGCAACCCTTCATTTCTGAGGAGATATTAGTAGCGCTGCAAAGTATGAAACAAGGCACGTCCCCTGGGGAGGACGGTTTCGGGGTAAGATGGTATCTCAAATTTCATAAATGAATTATTCCGGTTCTCACACGAATGTATAAAGCTTTTTTAACGATCAGCCTATCGATCAGCCCATTTCTGCAATTTTAGCCATCCTTGTTCCTAAAAAAACTGGGCAAAAGTATCGCTTAATTTTTTTACTCAATGTGGACTACAAAATCTTAAATAAAGCTTTGATGTTAAGATTTCAGCCACATATGCAAGACTTATTGGACGATAGTCAGGAAGGCGTGGCTTACACCCGCTCTATACAGGTCATGCTTGCCTACTTAAGAGAGCTCATTCATGTTTATAAATTTCAAGGTGTGCCCGATTTTGTAGTCATGTCAACCCATTTCAACAATGTTTTTCCACAGTAAACATTCAATTTTTATTCCAAGTTTTGCGGCACATGAATTTTCCTAACGCTATCCTTACCTTACTCAGCAATCTTTTCAAAACCCACACTCTTAAACTACAGGTCAATCGAAGATTGCTATCCGAATTCCGTATGGAGAGAGGTTAAAACCAGGGCTCTAGTCTGTCACCCCACCTCTTCATGCTAGCTTTGGCACCTGTAATTAAAATGGTCAAATCCTACCTGACCGGCATGACCTATCGTCAAACTACTGTAAAGACGCTAGTCTACATGGACGATGCTATCCGGATAGCGCGAGACGAACATGAAATGAAAAAGGTCCTAGAACTTTTGGACGCCTTCCGCCTAGCATCCAACATTGAAATAAACCCTCACAAAATGCAAATATTATTAATGCCTAATGTTCATAAGGATACGTACCAACAATATGACACAGCAGTTTCATTTCTTGATTACTTAGGAATTCGATGGGCTCCCACCATTCAACAAACGATTGACCATAACTCACAACGGCTGGCACAAAGAATCATTGGTGAATTAAAAAAAATATATGGGCAGTTTCCACACCCTTTTGGCACGAGCACAATTCGTTAATATTTATATATTAAGTCAAGCAACTCATGTCATGTAAATATTACCACAAAACAAAAAATCGCAGGCATTAATTAGTCAATGGATCGGCCATTTTCTCTGGTATACACTTATTTTTCGCATTCACCGCAGTACTTGTCATTTAGCATTGCAGGATGGTGGCTTAGATCTTACTGACTTTGTCACCCAAGGAGCTGCATTACGGTTACATCGAACTGTTCAAATACTTAGCAGTTTTCAGTTCCTTTTCAGGACAGGTCATTCAATCAGTTTGCCAATACATAGATCGAACAATACCTCTCAATATCCAAGAGTGGAAAACTATTATACCATATATTACTGATATTTTATGTGACATCACTTATATGCTGAACTACCACCTACCAATTGATGAATGGACAGTCAAGATATTTTATAGTTATTTAAGAACAACAAACCAACCCATCCTACCATTAGTAGAACGTACTCATATGGTGGAGGACTGGTCTGCTATCTGGCAAAATATCAATGAAATTAGACGACTGTCATTTTTACATAATTTAGATTTTCAACTCATTCATCAGATCTGGCCCAATAAGACACGCTTATGTCAGAAGCGTATAATTAATAGTGATTTATGTGTTCTAAGTCAACAACCGGACAGCTTAAAGCATCAAATAACAGAGTGTGCCACAAAAATCAATATCTGGATGCAGTACAAAATAATTATGAACCGAATTACTCGAGTTCTTTTTCACACGTTTACTACTGAGCAGATAATCTACTATCCGGCATACCGAGTTTTTCCAAGGGCAAAAAGACGCAACATGTACTGGATTACCATCCAAACAATTTATATCTTATTGTATCAACAGCATTTCACTGATGTTAAATACTTTGTGCAATATCTGTTAGAGCAATTTAAATATATGGAAATTTAAAAAAAATAAGTTATATGGCAATTATTATAGGGCCATTTATATTTAAGGCAGGTCAATATTGTTAGTTTTTTCTTATGTATAATTAAAAAAACGAATGTAAACATAGCCTCTAGAAATTTATGAGCCTTTCTCAAGGTAATAGTTATTAAGTATCAGCAAATGTATCACACTTAACTTTTGTTTTCTTTCCTGTACGTGTTAATGCTCAGCTTTTGTTGAATAAATATTAATATATATAAAAAATGTGGTGAAAAAAGTAGCTAAGTGGCAAGAGCGTCTGACCAGTGTGCTTGTGGAACCTGGATCGAAACCCGACGACTTCAACTTAAAAAAAAGTGGCGTAATTCGTTAGGGCGTGTTGTTCTGGAGCAGTTTATATCTTAGTTGCGGTAGTTCGAACCCTGGCCGGAAGACAAATATTTTCTTTTTTCTTTTCACTAAACATAACAGGAACTTGAATGTGACAGTTATTATATAATATTTTGCTTCTTAAATGTTTTCTATACATTAAAGTTGAATTCAATCTATTTACGTATTTTGCAAAGTTAACGTGACCAAGCGTTTCATATTTTCCTGAACAGTCACCAAATTTAACACATTTTATCGTCTTTTTAGGGTTCAGCCGGAACTCTGATTATCCTGGATTTCACCAAATATTCCCAGAAAATCTAAATGAACGAAATGAGAGAATAATTTTATTAAAAATTACGATGGTTTGCGTTAAAATCACTGATAATTCTACTAGCACCAAGATGGTAGGGCCTACTTAATCGTTTGTATGGAAATTATATATTACTTTTTAAAAGTAAAATAAATTACAGTAAATTCGGGTTCCTGAAAGTACTTTGTTTCAGGATGCCCAATATGACTTTCCGATTCGGTGTCCCGGATTGGGGTGCGGAAAATCTGAATACTTGATGTGAAATGTAGATACAGAAAAGAAAAATAAACACACATGTAGCATGTCCCTGTGGTCCAGTGACTCATGTCCATAGCCAGGGTTTCCTTCTCAGGGGTAGGGATTCCGCTAGGATTTTCAGTTTGAGGGGGGTTAAAGTAAAAATTGGGAGGGTGTAAGTGAAGTTTTGCACGGTCTCTATCGATTTTTGACAGAATTTTTTAAAGTTGGTGGGCGTTCGTGAGGATTTGGAGGTGACACCCCTACAGGAACAGGGTCTGGCGGAATCACTGCTCAGGGTGCATAATGAGAATTATTGTTCACCCGCTAATATTTGTACCGGGTTTCGTCAGGACAGCAATTTTTATTGGATCATTAGATTTTCAGAAAGTTTCATGGGCAATAATAATAATAGGATCTAATAGTTATATTTTAGGTTTTATCTTTAGACAGTAAGAGCGGAATTTTGTGCAGTCAAAATAGCTAGCCAAAAGGGCAACATTAGATTCTACGTTGGAAATTCGAAACGCGTCTTCTTTATACAATACACTGAAATGTACAATATACTGTAGCCCATTGGCTGGAACAAGCATGTGACATTTCTTTTGCTTTCGAACCTGATGGATGTTTTCATGTGTGAAATTTTAGTATGGAGCGAAAGCAAAATTTCCTTATCTTTGAAAACGAAATTCTGCTGAAATATTTAAGAAGTTGTTGAAAACCAAACTATACGAACAACGTTTCCATGTAGGAATAAGTCAGGGAGACGCTATGGGATATGACCCCCGTAAAATTCTCTTCGCCTCATGAAAATCACTTGTTCTGTTTAACCTCATTATGATCGTTGCTTTGCCCAAAAGCAGGTCCTGACGCGAAGGTATGGGCAAGGTGAACCGAGTATGGTTTGCAATTGACATACATTGGATGCAGATAAGGTCCTAAGAATAGAACCTACAATTTAATGTGGACTCCGAACCACTTATATCGCCAGCAAGAATCGAACCCGTGATCAGGGGTGTGCTGGAGGGACTCGCGCCCCCGTTTATTAAATAGTTAGATTTGTTCCGAACCTTTTGTTCAATTGTTATAACTCTTCTGTTCCGAGCCTTTTGTAAAATTATTTGAAGCAAACTCCTGCCCAGGATCCCTTAATTACAAGGCTGCGATTTACCAACCACTCGTTTACAGGAACTATGTAAAGTAGGAAGTAAAATATCTGGAGCCCCCCAAAATGGTTCCTGCAACCTGCATTTTTTAGCTTATGATCCTCTAGCATTTCGTATGAAACTTGCAAAATGGAAATACTGATTAAAAGCATATTGTTACGTGTTTATGTCGATGTTCCCATTGGATCTGGTTGCATGTATGTATACTACTTTGTTTCACTATTTACATTTCATGTATTACAAATGTAGGTTGAATCCAGTTTTAATGTATCATAGTAAAAAGAGTGTACAATTTGCTTTCTGCACGTAGGAAATTGATAAAAGATTCATCTCTGCTTTACTATAATTTATTATGATAATATTTTATTAGCTTTCTATTGGAGATCATTTGAATTCATCAAATTAATTTACACACGTCTTGAACACACATACACACGCAAACATAAACGCAAGCGATTTGTTACTTGATTGCGGACTGCACAATTCGTTTGTTGCCAATCCTCTTTTTCATCCTGAAAATCAAAATTCGTTTAACCTATGAGAAAATTAGAAATCAAGTAGTTTCTTAACATAACCATTCGTTTGTAAACGGATAGTTAAATTCGTCACGTTAGCGTTGGCGAAATGGAAAAATGTTATCGACTGATTAAAAACTTAACGCACTGTTAGTTGTCGGATGGTTAAGGTATAGTTAGTTAATTGACGTTGGGGAAACCGGCCCGTTTTTGAGAAACAGGAACTTATGAAGCGAATTGATATTAATAGTGTACATACTATTGATATTGTTCCAAAAGTTTTAAAAACCGGCCACTGAAAATAGTAATGGTATTCCTTTAGGTTTTGCAATAGCTAAAGAGGCTAGACCAATGAAACGATGTCAGACTTCTGAGTATTGAAAGTGTTTAACAGAGGTTCGAACCCCGTTCGTACCAAAGAACTTGTTACAAAGCAGAATAGAACAATCAAATAGACACTTCTGTTCTTAAACTTCGAATACTAATGAATGTGGAAACAGCGAGACGAATTCCTTTTGGTAGAAACGTCCTTGTAGAAAAAGAAGAATACTACGATTATCGAATATTGGTTGGAAGATGCAACTTGTGTGTTAACAGTGTAAATACGAAAAAGTCATTGAACTGAGGCTTCAAGTTTTCTTGTACTTCCTTAACACAGAACAATTGTAACATGTGTTGCGTGGATTTTTTTGAAGTGAAATGTGTGGTCAGTGGATCCGTCTTGACCTTTCAACTGTACGACTTGGGTTCGATTCCCAGTCAGCGACTTGTTTTTTCGGCTAAATTAATAGCTTCAACTATTTGCAGAACTCAATCAGAGACTCTTCTTGAGCTGGAGAGAGAACAAGTATCACTAGCTAGAATCAGAAAGTAAACCGTGTGTTTGCGTTTGTTCTTTAGGATAATAATAAATCAATCAAGTTTCACTGCTTCATTGATCTTTCTCTATCTTTGTCTTTCTTCCCATGACTTCAATTCCTTTCTTTCTCTTTCTTTCGTACTCATTCCTTCTCCTACGCACTCTCAGTCATTATGTGAGTGTGTGTGTGTTTATTCTATCTCTGCAGATTATTATAAACATTAGTTTATTAGTGTCGTGAGGATAGTGGCCCGGTACTCAGTCGGGATAGATGGCCGTACTAGAATCTATAGATTGCTAAGCCAATGCTATAGCAACAGAGCTACGGCCACTTGATCCATCTCGGTCTCCATGTCGATCCATCCACACGGCATTAAGAAGCAACATGCCGATTAACAGAGCGACAGTTTATATATTATACTCGTTGAGTTTGCATCTTATTTATAGCCTTTAGGCACCTATGGATCATTCCGAGATAAGGTTTTGTGAAATGCGGTAGGGTGTCAAGCAGGTCCCAAATTGAAGGTACCACTCCTGTACATGCCTGGAGTTTTTGCTTCGTAACACAATATCTTACCATAACGCCACACTAGCCATCTATGATTTTGGCGTTTTATTTACAGCCATCGCGTGACGTCTAACTTTGCATGATATCTACTCCTAGACATGACAAGATTAGTTTGGAGAAAGAAATTCAGAGTCACGTAATATCCACACTGTCGAAAGAAAGAAACGAAAGAGTAAAGGTATATTGCTACACCTAATCTTACCTAATCTCCATTAACCCATGGTCACTAATTTAAGATAATAAACGAATTGAAGTGAATTTTTATTTAAGGCCTTTAGGCATCTAAGGCTCAGGCCGGTATAGGGGAGGGGAAAGGACTCGGGAAGGTGTCGGCCAGGGCTTATGTTGAAGGTGCCATCCCGGCTGTTGTCTGGTGTAACAGAGGAAAAAAACTTGGAAAAAACTCAGTCAGAAGGGTCGGTCGCTGGGAGTGAACCCACGAATGCTACGCCAACGCTCGACAACTGCTCTACGGCGGCTCGGTGATAATAAACGAAAAATGCCAAAGCAATTATTAATAATAATGGACCTAGCAGTGTAAGATGGTGAAACGTGCATTTGAAGGAATAGTGAGAAAAAATACTACCATATTCAGCATAAGAAATGATGGTTTTCCACCAAATTTCAGCTTAAAAGATGATTACTTAACCTCAAGTTAAATAAAAGTGTGTTGTTTGATAGTTTAGCGATATCTCGGTCGGATTTGCACCTACGTTGATCTTCTTGTTTTAATTGAAGACTTTTTAAGTCTACAAGATTTTAATTGTTTCATTTATGTTGGCGTCAAGTTATTTTTTTTAGAGAGGTTAGAAAACTTAATAATTGAATTGAAAGAAAACTAAAATAACAGTTGGCTCGAATAAATATGTTATGTATGTTAGTGGTTCTAGAACCATGGATTTTTTTCAGATGTTTTAAAGTGGTAGAACATAATCAAAAGTAAGACACATGACCGGGATTGTTACGTAACACATGCACTGTAAATACAAGGTAACCAAAAACGCTTTTGCCGATTTAAAGCAGTAATAAACAAAGAGCAGTACAGTGGATGATAGTTCCAAAGTAAACTCCAGCAGCATCCAACACCTTTTGCCAATGTTCCTGCAGCTGCACAATATCCTGGTGATAAAAGTTGGCGGTCTTCGAGGCAAAGACGTCCGTGAGTGCGTTCCGCAGGTCTCCCTCATTATCGAAGGATCTTCCACGGAGGGGGTTGTCGAGGGAATGAAATAGGTGGTCATCTGTTGGCGCAAGGTCTGGTGAATATGTTGCATGGCACAATGTCTCCCAGCCAAGTTGCTGAAGAGTCTTCCGGGTCCTCTTTGCCACATGTAGCTTGGCTTTTTCGTGGAGTAACAGCACACCCTTGCGATTCACCAATGCCGGTTCCTTCTGCCGCAATGCACGGCGCAACCTTTGCAACTGCTGTGAGTACAGATCAGCAGTGATGGTCTGACCAGGTGGAAGGAGCTCGTAATGCACCACTTGGCGACGATTCCACCATGGAGAGCATAACATTTGTGGGTGCAGAGATGCCCTTGAGGTGTGAGGAACAGGGTCACGTGGTGACAATCAATGTCTGGTACGCTTGGGAGTGCCATAGAGGACCCACGTTTCGTCATCAGTGAGTAAGCCATCAAATATGGGTGTCTTCAGGTGCCGAGTGAGCAAGGACAAACAAGCTGTCATTCGTTTTTCCTTGGCTGCTGACAATGTGTATGATACCCACTTCCCTATCCCATGCAGGTGCAGTCTGAATGTTTCAGCGGAAACATGGAAACTTTCTGCAAGTTCATCACACGTAAGACCACTGTCTTCCTCGATGGCTGCTTTCAGGGCCTCGTCATCCAACACATGTGGTAGTCCACTACAAGGTTCATCAGCAAGGCACACATCTCCCGAAAGGAATTTCTGAAACCAATTCCTGACCGTGCGTTCGTTCATGGCATTCTTATCAAATGCCTGGCATATGCGGCGACTTGATGCGGCAGCTGACAGGCCCACTGTAAAGTCATACAACAAACACACGCGAACAAGCTGCTTCGATACCTCAATTTCTCTTTTACACTGGACAAGCTATGACCGCTTTGTGTAAGCACTGTGCCTGTATTACTGAACGTCGATGGTCAGACTAACTCCCGATCGCTTCGCAGGCACGTGCATCGTTTCGTTTCCTCTCTGTGAGCTCATGATTAATGGAACATATAATACGGCAAAAGAAAATTGTTTACCTTGTACAAGCTCAAAAGCGAAGGTTGCCAGGTCGCCTTTCTGGACGACTGGTAAAGACGTGGGCTTCTTGTGTGAAAGCTCCCGGGTTCGAGTCACTCTCGGGAAAACACTTTTTCTTCTTTTGTTCTTAAAAAATATATTTTTATATGTTGGTATTTATTATGTAATAATTGCTAGGATGTATATAAATAAAATATTGCTACTGAAAGCTAGGATGTGTCTGGACGCACACCGACCAAGGTGTGCAAAGGAGCCACGGTGCGTCTGAAGGGAGCTGGGTGCGGGGAAAGGGGAACGCAGCCTCCCCTTAGCTGTGGACATACGCAAAAGCGTTGTTAACATTCTCTTCCATATGTTATTTGGTACATATAACATTCATGTTATCTTTATCTTTTCCCAATCTGTGTACTGTTCATTTGCCCGGTCGAGATGGTATTAAGAAAAGGAACCTTGTAAAGATATTCTTTTTTTAAACAATTTGTACTAAAAAGTAAAATAATAATAATAATAATAATTTTGTTCATGCATCATTAAAAAGAAACTCATGGGGGGCGCAAATTAAAGAATTTATAAAATGACTGTATATGAGAGCGTGACCCATGTGATCTGGGTGTGCATCCAAATACAACTTAGCTTTCAGTAGTAATCACTTATTTATATACATTCTACAATTTTTTGAAGAATAAATATCAACATATAAAATATATGTTAAAATAAAAAATGAAGTAAAAGTGTAGTCCCGGGTGGGACTCGAATCCCGGACGTTTTATTCATGTAGCCGACGTCTTGACCATTGGTCCACGAAGCGATCTGACAAACAGTACTTTCGAACTTGTATTTACAGTGCATGCGTTATGTAACAAGCCCGGTTAGGTGTCTTATTTTGGGTTATGTTCTACCACATTAGAACATCTAAAAAAATTAATGGTTATAGAACCACTGAAAATACATAACATATATTTTTTTTCGAGCCGCCTGATATATTAGTATTTTTTTAATCAATTATCAAATTTTCTAACCTCTTTAAAAATTTGAATTTGGCGCCAATACAAATAAAACAAGCACCATCTTGTAAAGCTTCAAATAATCTTCAATTTATAAAAGGAAGGTAATTGTAGGTGCAAATCCGACCGAAATATCGCTAAACTACCAAAAAAAAAAAAACACTTTAATTTATTTTGAGGTTAGGTTAGCATCTTTGAGCTGAAATTTGGTGGAGAGCCATCATTTTTTATCCTGAATATGGTAGAGTTTTTTCTGACGATTTCTTCCGAGGCACTTTTCACCATCTTACCCTGCTACCCGTGAACTTATAAAATATATGTTTTAAGAAAACAAGAAAAAACAAGACAAAGAGAGAGAGAGAAGGGGCAGGGGAGAAACGGAAACGGTATTCATAAGCGTTCAAATTTCATTTATTTCCATGTCTTGTGGCATTTTTCTTTCCCTCTTTCCTTGTGTTCTCCTCTCTTTATTCGCTCTTTCCCCGTCTGCTTCCATGCTTTCTGTCTGTCTGTCTCTCTCTCTCTCTCTCTGTGTATATGTGTGTTTGTCTTTGTGTGTTTCAACAAGACAAGAATTTGTTTTTTGTCTTTGTATCTCGTGGTTTTCCACATGATGCTGAAATAATTAATTCTTTCTTCCTCCAAATGGAGGAATATCCTGGAATGTCATGTTTTGGCGCATATTTGTACTGTCATGTTGACTGTCTAACTATTAGGCATAAGTGAAACAATTCTCCTGCAGGAAAGAACTATTAATATTAAAGAGTGAAAAGTATGTGACTGGTTCGGGAATTGAACCCGGGACATTTTTGTAACCGTCCCAATGCCCTAATCACTGCACCACTCACTCGATCCGCTTCCCAATCATATACCTTCCACTCTTTATGTTGATGTTCTCTCTCGAAACTACCTGGATAGTAGCACTACTCCCAGTTGTGCTTGGACTTTCATGTCTCATAATGGTGAACATCTCACACGGAAGAAATAATTTCAACGTAGGTGCACTTCAAATCAACTTTGAAATTATTTCTTCCGTGTGAGATGTTCACCATTATGAGACACAGGAAAGTCCAAGCACAACTGGGAGTTGTGGTACTATCCAGGTGGTTTCGAGAGAGAATATCGACATCAACTTTGAAATTAAATTATTTCTTCCGTGTGAGATGTTCACCATTATGAGACAAGGAAAGTCCAAGCGCAACTGGGAGTTATGGTACTATCCAGGTGGTTTCGAGAGAGAACAACGACATCAAGAGTGAAAGGTGTGTGATTGGTAAGCGGGTCGACTGGGTGGTGCAGTGGTTAGTGCATTGGGACGGTTACCCAAATGTTCCGGGTTCGCTTCCCGGTCCAGTCACATACTTTTCACTCTTTAATATTAATTATATTTGCAGCTACAAAGGCTCGGTGTATAAAAATCGGAAGTTTCCTCCATTACAACTTTGAAAGAACTATTACTTCTTAAGACTCCAACTTCAACTTATTTTTGTAGGTAGCTATTCAGTAGGGTGGATCGAAACCTTTTTTTATATATATCTTTAGTTCCTGGGCTGATAAATGTAAAATGATATCACAAAGATACGTGCAAATTTGAGTCCGATACGACAATGTCCTGAGATAACGCATCGAGCTTGAATTTTGATATATTGATATTGCCATCTGGGGTGTTTTAGTCAAAACTTTGTCTCTTGATCATATATGACAGACCGAGAGAAGAGCGAACTTTTATGGAAAACAACAACAATTATGATGAAACTGGAGCTAGCAATGGAAAACAATTATTTATTTCGTAATTTTAGCTTTCACATTTTACTTCAAAATTACGTTTCCTAAATTTGTTAGTGCTGTATTTATTAAAAGTATTATGTTCTGCCAATGACGTTTGTCTTCCTTTTGAACTACTCTCTTAAAATTCATCATCTTTTACTCTACTCGATTCGGTAGTTATCAATTGGTAGAGATACGACATATTGCATTGCATTCCTGAGATGTTAGGAATACAAAGCCTTAATTGAAGAGTTTGGTATACAAAAAGAGTTGCCTAATAATACATTACCAATGCGTCGAGATATTTAGCTTTTCTACTACTTAGTATTCAACGATATAAAAATTGAAGACAGTTGGAAAAAATACCCGTGCAGCAAAATTATTTTTGATTGTGGTAAACAGAGTATAGGAAATTTGAAAAGCCAGTATTCCTACTGTCTCAATTCAAAGAAATGAAGAACTAGTCAAGAAAGAGGATGAGTAACTGGAATTTAACAAATCCTACAATAAAGAGAGGCATCTTGAGTCTTTTAAGAAGAAAAACATAATTCCTTTCATTCATTAGATGCGCTGTTTGATGTTGCATTTTGTAAATGTTTATTCTGTTTGTAAGTGAGGCCCGGAGAAATCAGCACCCTTTCAAAACGGAATTTATCGACGTTAAGAGGGAATGTAGATCTGAGTCAATTGGCGGGGTAAATAAGAAGACAACCGCCCAAAATGTGAAGAGAATACAAAGAAAACAGGAAGAAATTTTGAGATTAAGAACAACAATAAAGTGAGTCAATGTAATTGAAAGTGCTTCTACAAATTTGGAGTCAGAAGATTAGGAATTATTACAGGATCATACAAACGTTGGTAATACTTATCCATCATCGTAGTAATCGCCTCCACCTGTGATCAGGGTAAAGTCCAACTACCACTTTGTTCTCTAGCTTCTGATAGCATTTGGGGTCTTCAAATAGCAGATTCCGGTCCGGTTCCGGACCCCGAAGTTTTTTCCTCGGGACTTCCACGGTTTAATACGAACTGTATTTTATTTATGACATTTTGTTATCTTTGGCTCAGAACAATCATAAGTTAAAATTCAAATGAAAACATAGAAGTATAATTAAATTCATGCTAATTTACACTTAATTGGCTTTATGTTCGTGTAATTATTTGACACGATTATCTGGATTAACCAACGAACCAACTGTCTGACTATCCTGTTTCATTTTATATATGGTCTCTAGACATCCACAGACTGGGATAGGAAAGGGAAAAGGAGGCGAGAAATAGTCGGCGAGGACGTAAGTTAAAGGTAACATTCCGTAATTTGCATGGTGTTACTTAGGAATAGCCTGACATGATGGTCGGCCGCTGATAGAGAACCCTGAACCTTCCAAATGCGAAGTCAGCACTCTACCAAGTCAGATATGGCGGCTTTGTCTTAATGTCATGCCTTGCTGGTATTCGACTAACTATCTGAACCTTAAAGACCTTTTTTGTGATATTACCATCAATCCGGATCCCAAGAGAAAATAATTCAAGCCCCCTGGTATATGAGATCCCGCAGTGGCTGTATTTGTATATCATATTAGTTTCACGACCTCGGAAGTAAGAAGGGGTAGAAAGACTGTGAGTAAAGTGCGCAAAAATTCAAGACGTGTAACAAGACGACTGAACGGGAACAAGACGACTGAAGAGAACGGAAGACGTGTCGCAGTAACCTGTAAAGTGAGTCACCTGAAGATCCGGATAAGCTTTAAGGACTATACTTTGGCGAACGAAAGAATGATACAAAATTTTTTAAGTATGCAGAGAGTAAATTACACCCGAGAATTTATCAAGAAGAACATATCTTGTTAGTGCAAGAACCTGGTCCAAAATATTTCGATCATGTGTTGCCATGTAATTATAAGGAACAAAATGCTTCACAGAAGATTTGGAAATGTCTGACGAACAAAGCCCTCACTTCCTTTGGATCTGATGAAAAACTGACTAATACTGAAAAAAACATTCGAAATCTGGAAACGAAGTTAGACTAAAGTTCTCTTGGTGAGTCCTGGGTAGACTAACCTTTACTCAGCTATTGTAGCTCCGAGCTATTGTAGCTTTACTACATTGCCACATACAGTTTTCCTAGGTGTCAAAATGTTAATAGAATTGCTTACATTAACATGTAACCCTACTTGAGTGAAAATTTATTTCTACAGATACAAGCATACAATTTGAATTTATTTATGGCCTTTAGGAAACTTTTGCTCAGACCATTCAACATATATTATATCAATATATGAACACGCATTTTTACCCAAACATAAAAATTCATATCTCCATGCGTAACTTCAGGACATTGTCGTATCGCACTCAAATTTTACACATATTTTAGATATCAATTTATAGTATTTGATACCCCAGGAACCCAAGATTTAAAAGAAGGATACATTCAAATGTGCAGCTATATTCAAACTGAAGAAAAATTACATTATTCTCGAAAACAATTCCGGATAAAAGAGGTTTTAATGTATCAACTGCATAATGCATTTTATGTTACTTCTTCCTTCGTATACCAGGTTCATGTAATACGTAACCACAACCAGAATTGAAAGAAAATAGATGTTGTCATTTGCCAGAATTGCGTAAATTCTGAAAATTACACTCAT
Source organism: Lepisma saccharinum (assembly GCA_022664845.1). Classification (NCBI taxonomy): domain Eukaryota; kingdom Metazoa; phylum Arthropoda; class Insecta; order Zygentoma; family Lepismatidae; genus Lepisma; species Lepisma saccharinum. The sequence goes on along the minus strand of JAGDQP010007705.1, from coordinate 16,909 downwards.
GATTGAAAGTGCGTATGGCTCAATTTATAAAACAAAAGCCCCTTTCGCATTGCACGTGGTTCTCCAGCTTTCTTAACACTTAATTAAAAGAAAATTAAATCTTATACTTCCTAGAAACCTTAATACTAAATAAACCCACTCATTACAAATAATTCATGTGTGTACTACTAGTTTCTCTTTAGTTTGGCTAAACATTATTTATTCCCTTATTTTCATAGCCCTTTTCCATCTTTCAAATGTTTTTCGAAATGCATAGATAGATTACAAATATGTCATTCCAAATATTTTCCGTTTTTTTTTTAAATTGTAGCCGCTCTCTGTAGCCTCGAAATTTGTTTGTAAATTATTGACGGTGTACACATTGAATAACCGCACGGTTTCGATTGTAGTTTCATAAAATAGTGGTCGTATTCACCCTGTTTCAAACACAACTACTTAACACGTTTCTAATTAAGTTTAATCCTTTGAATATAGTAATTAAATTACACATCTTTATGACTCTAATTCGCATAAGCACTAATTAAACGACTCGCACATTCTAGAAATTCAATTCTATACACAACCGTTGATGTGCTTTTTAGACGAGAAGCAACTATCTATAAATCAGCTTATTATGGTCAGTGTGACAAAATTGTAGTAACGAAGTTTACCAATACAACTTCTTATACCATGAAGACAAAGACAAAAGATACAACTGTCTATGAAAGTAATGATAGTCTAATATTTCATCATTTCACATTTGAAGTGTACAGGGAAAGACGGGGGCATGAACAAGAAAGGTGATTTTACGTATAACGCATTTTAAAGTTCAACTCTCCAATGTATTTGATATTCTTAAAACCATTACAAATTGGTGATTTAGATTTTGGATTAAAACGTTCTGAGAAGTTAACTGCCATTGCGTAGTATTTGTTACGAGTTCAAACGCATTTTTATTTAAAAATGCATTTAAAAGGTTTTTTGACCCATATGCTTCATTCTTTAGATTTGAATCCATTCATCTGAGAGATCCTCTTTACATTGATTTACCGTACTCACATAAGACCATAATGAGGAAAATGTTCTCGCGTTTAACTTAAAAAATGATAGATTTCCAGTACAACTTCGGTTGTAACAAAACTAAACAGATTTCATGAGCAAATCGCTGTAAAAAACATTAATGAAAATGCTTTATTTCGAGTATTGTGTTATATGAACTCTGCAAAAGAGTGATAAATGAACATTGGAAATCTTCCAAATGGATATGTACGAAAAACTCACTGAAAACAGAAGAGCTGTGTCTGAAGACAGTACACGGAAGATGATCAATAGCCAACACAATAAAAGTAAAATATAAAGTAATTGGGAATTGGATAGTATAGAATGTAAATTAAATATAGGGTAAACAGAAAAAGGAAGAGAACAAATCTAATATCTAGAATGTATTTAGGAAGACGGAGCACTCTAAAGTACAAAAAGGGAAGTGTTTAAAGAAGATGAAAGTATAAGGCTAATCTTCTCTTGAAGAATCTTTTACTTTTAGGTACTCTGCAATAATAATAATGATGATGATGAAACAGCGTATTGCTTTAAAATTTTACTGTGTACATTTTGTCAGTGAGGCTCAAATATCATCATACTGGTCACTAGAATTTTACGAAGATAATATCTTTGTATCACCCTGCTTTTTTTTTTACGTCGTTAAGTTTCAGAATTATTAATAAAATTAAATTTATAAAGCTTCCAGATTAAAAATAGAACTATGTGTTTTTCATTGTGAACTGCAAGTAATAATTCCATGGAAAATAAGAACCGGATTTCATTTAACGATTTGAACTACTGTCAAAGTATTAGGATTCGAGACATGTGTCATATCCATCTAAGGGAAAGTGACGAAATCCGTTATACGTTCGAGAAGAAAAACTGTTTTAAAAGACGCACGAGCAACTCTTTCAGGTTGAGTAGTTTCCTTCAAACTCCGTCACTTAATAGTGCTATAAATTTAGTCACTGAACACTGTAGACATAGTAGGCAAAAAAAAAACTTCCACTATACATAAGAAGAGGAATCTAAAATTAATTACTGAAAATTAAATCGATAACACTTACGCTAGATTCCTAATACGTATAAAGAGAAAAGTAAGATTAACATCATAACAATACATTAAACACATTATACAATTGTAATTCAGCAAATAAACTAAATAATTAATTTTATAATGTTCCATGAGATCAAACTATAGTTAAGATTATTATTACATAAATTTGGCACTGAGTTCATCAAGCGTTTGTTGAAATGTTTTTAAATCAGACGTTTAAAAGAAAAAGGAATACAAATGATATTAACAAATAAACGGAAGTTCCAGTGAATCTTTTATTTGTAACACAGAATATTTGTGACCCAACATATTAATATTTTGTACAAACACTCCCTAAAACCAATGAATCGTTGTTCATAATTTGAGTAAAAAGATGCACTCGAATATTTATTTTCAAATGTCACATGTCTATCTTTCAACTTCCAAGGTAAGAAAATGTATACTACTTATCAGGAATAAATTTTTAAAAAATCGTAATTTTCAACGAAAGGTTCGATAGCAAAACAGGACCAGCCAAAACAGAGACTTTTCAGTGTAAGTGGTGTGTTAACTATGACGTAACCTTTTAATACAAATGTAAAATCTTGTATATAGTTAGCACTTATACTCAGCATCTTACTTAAGGCAAGTTATATTTTTCTCTTGTCAGTTAGAAAATAATGCAAATTTAGACATACCAGGTGCGTAAACATGAAACCGGAATTTATGTACAGAAAAGACACAGTGATTGGGTGACAATGCTAAGAACTATTTTATTCGAAGTATTGGCCATCGCTAGCGATACACTTCTGCCATCGTTTCGGCAATGTGTGGATGCCAAACCAAACAAACTGTGCTGCAAACCAGTCATCAAGCCATTTACGTAAGATGTGAAACGCTGGTCAGCAAGTGCTTGTCCCATGGATGCAAATAAGTGAAAATCGGAAGGCGCCAAGTCTGGTGAGTAAGCCGCATGCGGAAGGATTTCCCAGCCAAACACCTCAATCGTTTCCTTGACCGGTTTTGCTGTGTGGAAGGGTGAATTATGGGGAAGCACAATCACTTTATGTTGTCTTTGGTCATATTCTGGTCGTTTTTAACGCAAAGCTTGATGCAAATCGATAATTTGTTATCGGTAACTTTGGGTATTAACGGTTTCGCCATGTTTCAGCAGTTCATAATAGATCCCTTCTGATCCCACCAAACACAAAGCATTATCTTCCGTTCATAGCAATTTGGTCTTGAAGTCGATGTCGCCGGTTCTCCTGGAGTTGCCCATGATCTTTTACGCTTAGGATTCTCGAAATAGATCCACTTTTCGTCACCAGTCACAATTCGATGGAGGAATGATTTCCTTTTGTACCTGCCGAGCAGAATTTTGCAAGTGTTTTTTCGGTTTTCCTGCTGTCGTTCAATCAATGCACGTGGAACCCATTCCCCCCTTCTGAATCTTGCTCATGGCTTTTAAACGTATTCCACATTCTTCGTTTCTCACGTCAAAATCGCCACTTTTAAATTTCGTAAACCACGCATAGCACTGTTGCTTACCAAGAGCATGATCACCGTAAGCTTCGACAAGCATGCGATGCAATTCTGCAGCAGTTTTCTTCAAATGGTAACAATAAATCAATACTGTCCGCACATCGTAGTTTGTAGGTACAAATTGCGCCATGTTCAACGCTATTAAACACTACACTATGACATGTAACTTGTCTGGTTGTGAGTTGCAAATCGTTATCAGCAGTCAAATCAAGCAAGTGCGCCAAAGACGCAGTTTTACGGTAACAACAGGGACAGCTAACCCCGTCTATACACAAATTCCGGTTTCATATTTACACACCTGGTATCCAGCTTTTTTGGGAACATTTACATGTACACGTATTATTTGAATATATAACACGTAGAACTAAATAATTTCAGAAATTAACTGTGACAGGATAAATGTTATGGCATTCTTATAGCTTTTGGTAAAATTAATTAAGAAATGACAATCTGTTTTCATCGATATTAGTGAGTAATAGAGCTTCTTGACTTAAAATTAAGTGGCATGAGCTCGTGCTCTTGACTATTCCGACGGGTGACGGTAACAATTTTATGACAAAATATTTCGTTGTGCTGTCAAATACGGAGACTTCGGTTATTTCGCTTATTTATTTTTTGCAGTTGTTTTTAAGATTTCCAACCGGTCCTCTAGGATGTCCCTCCTTGGAGATCTGAGTGGTGGTGTTTGCTTGTGCTTCTGGGGGTGTTTCTGCCTTTCGGGAATAAACTCCTCGTTTTTAGAAACATGTTGGTTCTTTGTAGAACCATTTCAGGAAACACAACACGACAATCCTGGCACACTGGACCACTTCCTTCGTGACTCCGGACTGAAACGGGCCTTGCTCTCGTCTAAGGCAGATTCCTACTCTTCTACTAACTTCGGTATTAACTTTTTATTATGGTTTCTAACCCCCTCGTTAACACTTAGTGTTACCCTGCGTAGATTAACTGTGATATTCTCTTCGAAACTGGCCGGTGTTTTCGTGAACTCGATCAAATTCAAGTCTGGTTTCTGGAGTATTATTCACGGAGGGAGTGCTATCTCGTATCCTTTCCCGATCTCGGAATCGTAGTGTTGGGTACAATGTCGTTTGTATAACAAATTACGCAGTGTCATAAAATATCCCTTCTACTCTACTCTCAAATTATAGTTTGATTTTGAGGAACGCGTCTTATCTCTGTTGGTTTATTGTTGGCCCCTTCTGTGCTTCTGTCTTCCCTGTTTCCTTGTTGTCCAACCTGCATGCCCCGTATGTCGTTCGGGATATCATTCAGCATATGTAAAATTCTTCTTCAATTGTATCCATTTTAAACTGAAAAGTACAGTTATTAAGGTAAGTCTCTTAGGCAAGGTTGGGTTCTTTTTCTAGTTAGTGAACTACGAAGTATATGTATGCAAAACCTGACTTTGTTGTAACAATTAGAAACCAATAATAGTAAATATTGTCGCTGTTTCAAAATTTTTGTAGACAACTGCAATCGTGTGAACTTGCTGCCCTGGATTACCCTGCTGTTGATATTAATTTGTTATCTATGAATATAGACTTTCGGGACATGACATGGACGCTTATCAGGAGCAGCAACTATTATTGGAAATTTTGTGCAATTGTGTATATTTCAAATAAACTATATTTTGATAGAGCATTAGTTGCCAACATCAAAGGAATGTCCGTAATAAGGCCGCGTGATGTACGTTAATATTGTGTTTAACATATTCACCGACTTTCAAAACGACCACTGGATGTGCATAATGTCCTTGTGCTAGCCCCTTTACACTGAAAAGCTGGTCATTATTTGCGATGTAATGATTTCTTATTCATAATTTTATTCCACTCATCAGAAATAAAGCCAGCAAGACACACAAGCGTATTGTGCAAATTATAAAATCAACATTGAAATAACCGAAGGGACTCTAAAAATATCTACAATAAGAATTTACAAAGATATTCTGTACTAAACAAAGAGAAAGTGTGTTTAAAGGAGAGTTGTTTCTTTAAAAGAATGCATACATTAGGCTGTACAGACCACGTAAAATTGGCATCCGTCTAGTTGTCCGCCATCTTCAAAAATTACAGGAATACGAAAGCGGAAAAATTAGCACTGAATGTTTTCTAATTTGCACCACAAAATATATGTTCAAAAAATCAAACTTGGCAAGCAAATCAAGCGGGAGTCCAACAAATACCACCGTACTATAGATAGAAACTAAATACGAGTAGTGGGAAACATTTTATTAGTAATGTGAACCATTACACTTTTCAAACAAATAATATGAGCACTGTTACTTTAAACTTATTTTGTTCCAGGAACCTATACCAGGTCGTGGATACATATTACTATGTTCATTCATCAATCACGTTTGGTTAAAATTACTTGTCCATTTTTTCTGTGTAGTTCGTTTCTTGTAAACAAATCTTTTCTTGATGTTCAGGTATAGGCAATGCTAATTCTTGACTTCAAAAACACTCTCCAGTAAAATGAAGAAAATGGAGAAATCACGTTGCTTCCTTGTGGTCTTCAAATGAAACAAATGTTCAGACATACAGAACGATATTGTATTTGCATTCTTCAGCCTCAAAACATATAATTAGACTCTACAATAAGCGTTCTAAGTATATTCGTATTTTCCAGTTTTATTTTTTCCGCTATTTTGTTAAGCGTCACAGTGCACAGTGGCTTCAAAACTGGCCAAACCTCCAAATTTCGAAATTAACATTTCCGGCTTTCTTGTCTACCCCTCAATTATTATGTGTTAAAACATCATGAAACGACCAAAGATAACATAACATTCACTCATTTCAGTTCGTGGTGAGGGTCCAAACAGAGAAAATGTCAGTGTTATTTTTTTTTACGGTTGAGCAGACCTGAGTAAGTGTTCTTTCAACCAGCGTATTTTCTACGTCTTATTGATTTTAAAGGTTCAAAATATGGTTTCACATTTTCATTAAATTCGATTAATTAAAATAAAAATAAAATTCCAATATTTTGTTACCCTTGTCGATTTTCAGAGTGTTGAATGTAACACGCGTAGTTTAACACATGTTTGTGGAAGATCGTTATTTTCATACACTTACAAACGTACCGATGTGTCCCGGAACTATTTTGTTCACAAAAACACAAAAACATACTTAAGGGTGCTCACTCAAATGCCATCGTGAAACAAGTGTTAAAGTTATCGGTGTAAAGGTGCTAAAAATGTCTATATTGCAATATTGAAATTCGTATGACTATAGTATCTGAAATTGATGTATAACAACGCTTGTACACAGAAACGAATTTAAAGCACAAAAATGAAATCTTATTCAATTTCTATAGTAGAAACAGAGGACTATCTGGAAGTTAAAATTAAGAATCTTGTACACCATGTTTCACCAAACTCTTAGAAGTTAAAGACCCAGTGCTGCCTATGTTAGCAGAAACCAAATTTACTCTCTTATCGAAATGTGTGTGGGGGGGAAGGGGGGATATAATGAAAACAGTGGACAATCTCGGTATAAACAGAGACCCTAGAGAGAAGGGTTTTCAGGCGTAGATCAAATTTTTGTGCCTGTAATGCCCTATTTAATAAACTATAATCCCCAGAAGACTGTACCATGTCAAAATCCAAAGCCTTTGTCCACAGATTGCTGTCGTCTGATAAGAATACAATTCAAGAAGAAAATGTCTGAACTTGGCAGTCTCGAGATATTGAATATATCGTGCATAGGAAAGTGAAAATGCAAGAAATGGTAATACGAGTAAATCATAATCTAGTCTTAACCATTATTGATAGAAAAATGTGCAAGTTACTCATCAAAACTTCTTCCCAGACATGTTATGTATGTAAAATAACTCCAAAAATGATTAACAAGCTAAAAGCTGTAATTACAAAAGCATATGATCTTTCAATATTTTAATTTGATTTGTCTTCACACTTATTTGTCAATCTTTATGTTTGGTACTACATGCCTGCCTCCGTCTACAAAATTCTCGTATGTGGATTTGCAATAATTTCAGCATCATTGCTTCCTGTTGGATAGATGTCTGAAGAAACCCAGAAAGCCAGAAATAAGCACCTAAAAGAATTCAAAAACACCACTCCAGACCTCTAACCCGTATATTACATCTCTAAGCCACCAATACAGGATAAGGAATAAGAAAAAGTATCTTCCAGCCGATATCATAAATTTATTCAATCCAGCACCGGGGTTGCATCTGAAAACAACAAACAGCATCTGAGAGCTAAGAGACAGTGATGCAAACAACTCCAGGTATGTTTATGATAGTTTTTGTTGAAATATTGTTAGTAGCCCAGACAAACAGTATATTATTTATATTCTTATATATTTAAACTTGGTTTAAGATAGAGTTTTGAAAACAGGGCAGTTAAATTCAAATAAGTTCGTAATTTTAGCCAGCTTTTACAGCTATTTGCACCACTGTGTAGTGGCATTACCCACTTTTCATTGAAACTAAAAAAAAAAAAAAAAAAACTAAAAGTCTGAGATGTACAATTCGCAGATATGATTACTTACAAAGGTATTGGGCAACTTTTGTGTTTATCTTCGAGATGAACTCTGAAAACTAGATCCTTTTAACTTTGTCGTTTCTTTTTCCCCTCAGTTTCATGGAATAGAGAGTTAGGACCCTGTGACACTCAACGATGTAATTTCATATTTACAGACCTCCTCGCTTCAACTCCCACATTTTAACGCTTTTCAAAATACTTAAAAAATGAAGAACATTATTAAAAATGTAAGCTCATAGCGCGCTCATTATTTAATTGAAGTCTCAGCACTCATCAATTGACAAGATTTCGAGATCGCTGTTCATTGCATTTCATAAATAATTTGTAAGTTCAAGTGCGCTACGCGCTTACAATTTTAGTAATACTCTTAGTATTAGAAGTTTTTTGAAAAATCTTAATAATGTGTGGGTTCGAGCGAGAAGGCCTCATAAAAGTCTTACAAAATTTCTAATTTTCGCAGAACGTTTTATTTTAAAATAGCATATGAAATACGTACAGCGCTAACTTTGCGTAGTACAAACATACCACTTTGGTTACATTTTGGAACGTTAAAATATTTAGTAGCAACAAGTTTGTTTATTTCCAGTATTTAATGGGTTCAATATCTCGACTTTCAAGTATTCCTTCTTTCACATTAAAGATTATGTATGATAGTCTAGGAAACTTAATAGATGGTGCTTTAAACTCATTATTAGTACAGCAGAAAATGACCTGTTTCAAATTACTATTGAATACGTTATGATTTGTATGTTTAGATCATATTTAGTATTGGTTTTGTAATGTCTGTAATGTCTAAAACATATAGGTGTGGTTAAAGTACGGTGCGGTTAAAGTTTTGGATTATGCTTATGTCTTTGTTCTTACCACTATGGTGATTCGTTCAGCGTATCTGTTATAGGGTATCTTTTAGTGCTGTTCAAACCGGGTTTTTTTGAAAACCGAAAACCGGTTTCAGAAAAAGTTGAAATTTAAAAAAAACGATTTTCGGTTTTCAAACCCGGTTTTCGGTTTCGGTTTTTGAAAACCGATTTTCGGTTTCGGTTTTCAAAACCGGTTTCCGGTTTCGGTTTTCGAAAACAGATTTTCGGTTTTCAGTTTCTAAAACCAAAAATCGGATTTTAAGTACATACATTACATTTATTATTAATAAAATGCAAAAAAAGCAAAATGTCAACAGTCTAGCTATCCAGCGTATGAATTGGATTTTCTGATGGCATCAGTTTTGTCAACATTACTAAGAAAAAAAAGTACGTCGAAATGTCAATATAAATGGAAGTAATTCTAGTTTTTTCGCTGCTGTACATACAAAAATTAGTCACTATTAGCACTGATAAGATATTACCTGAACAGCTGCGAATTGGGAATGCAGTGCACCTATGCACAAAAAAACATCTGGAGAAAGAAAAAACTAATCCCTCTGTTTACTAAACCCCTTATATGGAAGCGTAGCCTGATTATCAGTGCATTTTATTGCTAGCAGAATATTCTATTGTTATTGCAGGACTAAAGAAAATAGAAATCAAACATTTCCAAATTTTTGTAGCTACTTCTTTCTATTTTGTTCAGGTTTTTTTTCTAGAAATTTCTCCTGCGTGTATATAAAAACAAAGGAATTGACGAGGCGAATGGCATTCTGACAAAACCTGAATTGCCAAGTAACTGAAGGTGTGTGTGTGTGTGTTTATTAGCTGTCGTTAACTTCGTTTTATCAAGAAGTTGATCTCTTTTACAGCTACGGTGAGTAATTTATTTATATATTTGGTCTTCTTTTGTAAGGCGTAGTTAAGGTCAGATTGAATGATTTCGACTTCTTGTGTTTGTAGCGTTCAGGAATACTTTCTACTTTCCTGTATTGCTTAGAAATCCCGCAATTTAGCTCATTCATGCAAACTATAAATTAATATTACTTTATTTATCAAAACTAAGATTTCTTATATTGTAAGAAAACAGTCACAAATCCTTCGAGAAAAAAAGAAACTTTATTTTTTTGAGCATTACTGTGCTTAAGCTAGTCTCAGGAATGACGTATCCCAACGCATATAATCCGGGGCAAGGGATAGAAAGGGTATTGTCCACGTCTTTTTCGAGGTATCATCCCGGCATTTGCGTTGTGTAATATAACTTAAAGGAGATCGCGAAAATCGTCAGGATGGTGGATAACAGGATTTGAACCTGCAGTCTCCCGAATACCAGTCCAAAGCGCTACCAGTATCAACTGCGCAACGGAGGATCGGTAAAATTCTCCTTCGACCATTCTTTCTTACCCATTAACTTTCTGGTTATTCACAAATTTACTTTCGCCAAAGTAGATGTGATTAAACTATCTTTTTTGTTGATATTCTTTTACAATGTGCGTAAAAATTCCAATATTAGTAAAATGATAAAATCCTTAGTGAATTATGTAGGGCTAATATATTCATCATTTATTTATTCACGTAAGACATCTTTGAATCCAAAGCTGAGATGAAGCAATTTTAAGAGTGACTATTAGTTTATTTATTAATACTAAGTAAGTGTTAAAGGATGAACTGAAATATTGCTGAATTTGTCCATATTTCAAAGCCTATTCAAAATTTTACAATGGGCTGCGTGAGCTGATTAGAATGAATTATCCCGTCGTGACCACAGTTGTCAGTTGTGATTGGTTGTGGATATGATAAGGAAAGTGGTGGTGAACTGGAAACATTTTATGCTACCTGTACTAATCCCAGCGCAACGTATCACATAGCAAATTGTGAACGTGTGCAAGAATCTATTGTGGAAGTAATGCCTTCGGTTTAGCTGAAACTGATTTTCGTTTTCATAACTGAAAATCAATTTCGGTTTTTAAAACCGGTTTTCGGTTTTTGAAACCGATTTTCGGTTTCGGTTTTGAAACCGGTTTTCGGTTTCGGTTTTTGAAACCGGTTTTCGGTTTCGTTTTTTAAAAACCGATTTTCGGTTTTCGGTTTTCAGGTATTCGATTTTCCCAAAAACCGAAAATGTCATAAGATGTGAACAGCACTAGTATATTTATCTCTCTGAGAGGTTTGACATCAAGTCCCATATTTTATTACTATCACTTGAGGCATTCTCGGAATTATATTCCCGTTCTGTGAATAATATTTTCAGACACTCTGAAAGAAAATAGCTTGGCCGAGCTTCCTGAGATCGCAAAATTATCTATCAACGCAATATTGTTCTCATTTACCGGCAACAGTGGCTATCAACAGTATCTAATCTTGCTACATATCCGAATATTAGGTAATATTGATCTTTTATACTATTATTGTATTGTTTTGTCTAATAAATAGAAGAGGAGATTTCAAGAAATGAAAATCTTCAATAATAGTTCCTTTTTACAAAAAAGGCGATATTGCGGCGGAATATAGTTACTCACAATATGGATGAAATAATTGAAAATCGTCAATCTGGATTTAGAAGAAATAGATCCACGTTAGACCAAATTTTCGCTTTGAGACAAATAGACAATACAATACAATAGACAATACAATGAGAATACAATAGGAACTGTCGAATAACCTTTCACTGATTTTCAGAAATCATATGATTCTATCAAAATGAGAAAGTTATACAGTTTGACCATCTTGATACAATTTAGATTTCCGAAATAAACTTGTCCAACTAGTAACGGTGTGTCTCAGGGACCCAATAAGGAGAGTACATGTAGGTAATAGTAATATCATATACATTCAAGATTCGCAGCGGATTGAAAGAAGATGATTCTTTATCAATACTACTGTTAAACTTTGAATTACAATATGTGATTATAAAAATAAAAATGACAAAAAGAGACTAACGTTGAATCGCTTGAACCAGCTGTTCGTATACGCGGATGCAAACTGAACAGGAGAGTATTAAAGTACTGCAATCCTCAGGAAAATTGGGTGGGTCCTGAACCACCCGCTTAGCTTTCTCCATTTCTGCCCCGTATAGATTACAATAACTACATGCCCGAATACAATAAACCGACAATTTCCACTGATTTATAAATTAAACCCCAAAAAGCTGACCAATTTTATTTCTAATCTAAACAACGAGTCCTTTAGTACCATAATTATCTTGAAAATGTAGTTTGTTTCCCTAATATTTGTGTTGACACTTCAAATAACTATTTCAATGTTTGATATTAACAAAATTGTATTCCAGGTTGTCAAATTCAAGCAATCACCCACCTTGATACAGCCATTTTTATATTGAAATACTTCATTTGTATTAAGTACTCTCCAATATAGCGTTATTCGACTATTTTTTGGTTTTCAATGACATCTAGAAGACTAGTTTTCAGAAGGAAGAAGAAAACAAATGATTCTTTTTTCTTAAAATTTCAGAAGGAAGAAGAAACGATTGAGGAAAGCCTCGTCTACCATATGTTGTCTTCATTTTAGCTCGTGTTCAGACGGTTTATCCAGAGAAGCATAATCCAAGCACTGGCTGGCGTTTTTGACTTCAAGGTGGTACTTGAGGAGGTACACGATTTCGAGTTCTGTTGCCTGTCATCGTAACTGGGCTTTTCAATATCTTTATTGTATATTATCCTCCAATTGTTATCGAATTCATCCTATGACAAGACAACACAGCAATATAAATTCCGATGAGTGGTCACCATAGGGTGTTCATAAAATAATGGACAAATACCTGAAGATTGTAATAATCCTATAAATTAGATATGATATCCGGATTATACTATGAAAACAATGAAAATATAAGACGTTGAAGGTATAGACACCAAATTTCGAAAAAGATGTTCACAATGATTCTTGATTTTTTATCATATTGATCCTATTGACCATTGTATAGAATGTACACTGTATGGACAAAATGTGCTACCATATTGATCATATTCAATATTTATCATATTAATATCGTCGGGCATTGCATAAATCATAGTTATTAGTATAATTTAAGGTATTCATACGTCATAGACGGCAAGCACTTACAGAAAAATGTCAAACTTAAAAAATCGGTTAACGCACTTAACGCATGTAACGCACGCAACGCAAGCGTGTATAAAAACACGGCCTAAGAAAATCCTGAGAATTGTAGGATTTTGAAATAAAATTGGTCAGCTTTTTGGGGTTTAATTTATAAATCAGTGGAAATTGTCAGATTATTGTATTCGGGTATGTAGGTATTGTAATCTAAAAGGGGGCAGAAATGGAGGAACCTAAGCGGGCGGTTCAGGACCCACCCACTTTTTCTGAGGATTGCCGTACTTTACTGTTTATTAGACGATATAAATATTTTGCAAATTAACACCGATTTCTTAGTAGAACCTTGCGATGAGATAGGTCTACAGGTCTACATATACAAAGCAAATTAGATGATAACAAGCCGAAACACAGAAGATTAAGGGAATATATGCATAACAAATAAGAATGAGATCGTAAAAAAGGTAAAGAAATTTAAATACTTGGAAGCAATGTTAACAATGAAGGACGAGGTAACAAAAGAAATAAAATGTCGTTTCGCATCGGGCAAGTAATGTTTCTATTCAGCCCGTAAACTTTTACTTCACAATTAATAATAAGGGAGTTAAAATTGAAAATATAAGATTCGTTATTTTGTAATCCTTTATGTTTGCGAAAGTTCGAGTGCGACCTACAGAAGATGAACACACATTACATATGTTTGAATATCAGGGTTGTAGGAAAAAAATATATGTTCTGAAAGAGGGCGAGATTACCGGAGAATAGAGAATACACTGTGCGTTCTACATGGCTTATCTGATATTGTAAGAATGAAGAAATCTTGGCGACTAAGATGGACATGTGATGTAGCTCGGACATGGGAAAACAAATATTAAATTCCACCGTTGTTGGAAATTCGGAGGGAAAGGTACCTTTGGTTACACCGGGACGTCGTTAGGAGGCCAATATTAGAATAAATCTTCGTGATGTAGGTGTTTGTGATGAAAACTGGCTTGATCTTGCGTAGGATAGAGTCCTATGGTAAATGTTTGTTATCGCGGTGAAGAACGTGCGAGTTTCGTAATCCATAGATTATTGGATTAATCCATTAACGTGCGAGTTAGTTATTTGTGTCTAATAATTAAATTTGGGGAACAGTGATTTAATTAGTGTAAAATAAAAACATATTAGTTGTGATTTAGTGCAAATTAGGCTAGACTACTCTTGCTTTCAATATACATCACTGCACAATGTTCAGTGATAATGTTCCTAAATTGCTTGATACATCATAATAAGGAATAATTTTTCTAAAGTAAATTTTCATACTAACGTTACTATGAAAATGTGAATGTAATATTGTTAAAGGGATTACTTATTTTCATTTTCTAATTAATTGCTTTTTTGACGCAACCTTCTGACTTTCGACTTCGTTTCCCTACTTTCCCAGAAAAGTTTGTCGGATAAATGGCTTTTACAGCGAAACCTATATGCGTAGAAACATGTGGGGTCAGTAGATGTCGCGCACAACTGATGACATAGTACAATTGTAGTTATCTCAGAACGTCATTAATTCAACATGTCTGGTTTCTTCTGTCAAGCCTTTAATTGATTTATGCTTTTTTTCAATGGGTTTCTAAAATATTTTTATAGTGTTCTTTCTTTCATTTGGTATTTATAACTGTTTATACACAAACGGTTAATTGTATAAGAATATTTTTTTTTTAATTTTAAAGAAACAATAGATTTAGTTCACACGTAATAAATTAATAAGAAGTAGTATTACTTCAATCAGATAATGATATATGCATCTGACAAGTAACACTATTTGAAGTGGACACTAACTGTAAGATCTATAAGAGATATCAATATTTAAAATCAGAATAAAAAACTAAGTTTGTGTATAAAATAGTAGGTGCCATTGACCAGTGTATAAAGATAAATTGTTGATACAATAGTCAGATAAGATAAAATGGATTATATGGGCGGTAACAGCACTATGGCTTACGCCCTTGATACAATAGCCAGATTCTTCTCTGTGGAGAGCCATATGAAAGTGTTGAAATACCATTATATTTTTAAATAGCTGTGAGAATTGGAAATCAAATACACACTAATGGGTACAGAGTGGAAGGAGCTTCCTTGTGGAGGGTGTATTCATCATGTCCGTCATCTTGAAGTCCGCCATATTGAATTTCGATTAATTTTCTTAAATGAGAAGGGGGTCGTGTAATATGTCATTTTGGGTTAGAATTTTACGAGAAATAAGTTTTTGAAGCAAGTTTTGCCGTAACTGTAATATTGTGAGAGATAGGAGTATGTGACGCTAGCATACAATAGCCTAGAAACATCCATTTCTTCTCGGAATAACGACTCAAATGAAACAAAATGCATAGAAATTGTTCCTGAGTCTAGTGCCCTTTCGATATGGATTTCTACGCATTTGGGTTTCATTTTCGTCATTATTTCAAGGCAAAATAGGTGTTTCCAAGCTATTGTATCATTACCCCAAGCTAGCGTCACATACGTTTATCTTTCACATTATTACATTTAGCGCAAAGCTGACTTCCCAAACGTATTTCTCGTAAAATTCTAGCCCAGAAAGACATATTACATGAACTCCTTCCTATTTAAGAAAATCAATCGAGATTCAATATGACGGACTTCCAGATGACCGCTATGAAGAATATACCCTCCACAAGGAAGTGCCTTCCTCCCAGTACTCATTACTGTGTATTTGCTTTCCATTTCTTTCAGCAATTTAAAAATATAATGGTATTTCAACACTTTTATATCACTCTCCACAGACAAGAATATGACTATTGTATCATCAATTTCTCTTCAACCACTGACCAATGGCACTTAATATTTTACACACATATCGGAATTTATGCTGGTTTCAAAAATGAGTACCTCTTCTAGACCTGAGTTTCCACTTGAAATAGTGTTACTTGTGAGAGCTAGAGATGCGTAAGTTACACATTCTTGTTTTCGCGACGAAAAAAATACGTACTTTCACATAGAAACTAAGTGGACAAAGTACATAATAGATTAAATTTTTCACGCTATTAACATTTTTACAACAATCATACAACCATTATGTGAGGCCTTCCAAATACTTTACAAAACTACATTAATCACGGTTTGGCCTAAATTTGACTTACGCTGTTCTAGCATTCGGGTACATATACCAGAATACGTTAATACATTGGTAAACACATATTGTTTAACACAAAATTATTATTCAGTAGGATATTGTCTTAAGGATGTATCAATACTCTACAGTTCTAACAAAAGCGTTTGCATGTAGGTGCATATTCGATTTTATATCTCTGATATATTTATCATGCATGATATTCCAATAGTTCCTCGTACTTTTCCTCATATAACAGCCCGTTTGTCGATGTCCGTTTTACTTCGCATATTCATACACATTATGTAGTTATGGACACTGAACGGAATAGTTAGATTTAATTACAAATTTCTTAATATTCTCATTTACGTATAGCTATTGCTTTTAGTTTATAGGAAAGAAACGAAGACCGAAAAAATGTAAATTGAATAGTTTATTTAATAGCCGTGTGTTTTAGTTTATTATTACTATTGTTTGAAGAATTACTTGCTTGGTTGATTCACTTGTGATTTACATCTTAACCGATGCCATAACCTTTACATACACAATATAATATGGTTGGAGTAACCATAGAATCCTATTTGTCATAGTTGAAATTGTGACAGCAATACAATACAAGTCTTGTTAATCGTGTATTGTACATACATATGGTTACGTGTATTGTCATAATTACAATATTGTGAAGTGTAGCATTATAGCCAAATTCACAATACATAGCTGAATTGCCAATGGGGGAATCATGTCTGACCATACTATATAGTTAC